>JBAWJQ010003900.1:0-231913 GCA_037783105.1 Bactrocera zonata
AAAAAAAAATTTCGCGAAATTTCCACTGAAATTATTAGTTTTTTGTAAATATCTCCGTCAAAAATTTAATTTTCAGTTTTTTTCCATCGTCCAAATTCTAAGTTAAGATTTTAACTAAAAGACGTATTTTTTCACTTTAGATGATGCTGTAAGCCACAACGCGAGCGCATCTTTTTTCCGAGGGGACATGGCGTCGTTATGGCCGGGTTTCTAATATTTTTTTTCCAAAAATTACAGATTTTCTCTGTTAATAGTGTGTAAAAAATTCTGATAAAATATTAAATTTTTTATATGAAAAGACAAAAATGGTTGAAGAAAGTTAGTTTTTTATCCCTAACCCTTTAACAGATAGATTAAAACAATAATATGAGTATACATATGTAGGTATCATCATAAAATGAAGATTTCAACGGAGAAAAAACCACAACGAAAAGTACATACATATGTATGTATTATAAAGTGAAAATTTTCGATTGCAAATGAAATTAATTTTACGATATTATCCCAAAAAGGTGAAAAAATATTTGAAGGCGCAAAAATTACTAAGTGGTTGGGTACCAAACAGGTTAGTTTAACCCAAATTTCGTGGAAGAAAAATTTTTTTTTGCAAAATATAAAAGTAAAAAACCAAAAACTTTGGCTACTTGAATTTTTCACACACATTTTGAGGTTATGTGAAAAAATTTTAACACAAAAATTGAAGATCTTTTCATAAACAAGAACTTTACTTTTATACTATTTTCCTTTTTTAAGGTGTTTCAACCTACCATTACTTTTTTCCTTTTTTAGCACATTCAGAGGCTTCAGCCCTGGTATATAGAGCTTTAGGGCATAGAGACACGTGACAGCGGCTAATCGGCAAACAATATTAACTCTTCGAGTGCACTTTTAACATAAAACTTCTTTGTTAGTCGTTAAACCGTTCGGGGACTTTGATCTTCATTAAGGTGAAACAACTTTTTCAACAAAATTGTACTAAGAATACATATTTTTGCGAGAAAAACATTAAAAAAAATATTTGCAGACTATAAATTATATATAAGTATTAGAAATTCTGTAAAATTATTTATACATATACATAAGAAGGACTTCTGATACCATCAATTATAAATATGTATAAGAAACTTCGAAATATTTCTAACCACCAAAAACAATTTTAACATTTAGATGCACTTTTGGATCACGAATTATATACATATATTATGCGAATTCTAAAGCATTTTAGGGTAATTGTAGAATAATAATTAAACAGAATTCAAAATCGCATATATTTTCATATTAAAAGTAGGAACCCAAAAATTATGAAAAACATTAATTACTATTTAATAACTCGCCTGCATTGCCTAGCTTCGCTTCGACTATGGACTAACTCTCAGCCATAACGCATGCCATGGAGTGTCGGCGATTACACGACTGCGTTTACAATAATTGCAAGGGATTTAACTAATTCACATTACGTTGAGAACAGTGTAAGCTTACACACGCGAAAACAACAACAACATTATCACATACTCATGTAGCTATATATACAGATTGTGGCAGAGTATGTAGCGATATGCTGATGTGATTAAGTGGCTGCCTGTTAAACATTAAATGGACGCAAGTAAAGAGAAATCCAAAGGATGATGGCGAAAACGCGTGTAAAAGGCATATATGTATGTATGTATATTTATAAATTATAAATGTATGTATATACATATCTGTAAGTACGAAAAAATATATTTACACAAATGTGCACACGACGTTGCTGTAGTATCTACGGCACTAAACGCACACATAATTGGTAAAAGATGTTGCAACAAATGCGCGCAGTAATTGTATGAGAGTTTGTATGTATGTAGTGGTAGTAAAAGTGGCTGCTGTAGATTTCTATACTTTTTTACTTATTTTTTTATTTTTATTTTTCCTTGTGCCTTACATGCACTTAGCTACTTTGCTATGTATGTTGCATGCATATACACATGTTTACTAACTATCTGTTGCAACATGACTGCTTTCAGCTATACGGCTATGTTGCTTGCTAGACGCTTTGCTGGTTGGTGGGTTGTTGTTAGCAGTCAAAGACAGCTAGAGTAAGAGAGAAAGAGCAATATAGTTTGTATTTGCTACTTGTGTTGAACACGAAGTGACGACCATGCGATATTATGTATAGGTACAAGCCCCAACATACCTAAACATACGTCTTTAGCTACATTGTATATACAAATCCAATAATAGTGAAAAGTAAAACAACGGTTATAGCCAGTTACACCTTACAAGTCCGCCTGCAACCATATTTATTGTTGTTGTTTATTGGTTAGTTTTTTCATTCGCCTGTCGTTGCTCACGGAGAGCGAGTACATTTTATTATAATCCGCAAATATTTCTGATTTAGATTTTTATATTCAAGACTGATGTTATTTTATGTGACTTATTGTATCCAAGATCTAGAAGACTGTAGTCAACAACGAATAATTTTTTCTTATGATGAGACTTACAGCTTATATAAGGCAAGTGATTGATTTTATCCATCAAATGCTAACCATGCTAAATCCGTGCCTTTATTATGAGAGTCAAATGCTGTTTGACGGAAAATTCGTTGCTGGATAAAAACTTCCATAGATTGGTACCAGCTATAGGGTAAGATTGCCATGCGAACTGCGGTGTATACATGGCATCTAAAGATCGAAAATGACGTTTTTAATTATTTTTTTGCCCATACTAATGAAATATTTTCTAATTTTCATTTCATAAAATTACAAAATATAAGTTTTCATTCTATAATTCATCTTTAATATAAGCATTTTCCAATAATCAGCCGTTTTCAATTCTCATTTCTTCTCTATTTTCATTTGCCACCATATTTATGCTCTTCAAATGTTTTCTTGTATCCTTATATTCCCATTGATTGTCTTGCCCTATCACACCCTTGCGCCAATAAGTGCGCTTGTTGTTGGCATTTTTCTGCATGTTATTTTTTACTGTTCCCTACCGCCCTATTGCTGTCGACATTTGTCTTAGTCTGCGTAAGCTCTCCCTACTCATGCTACATGCTACAATGTTGCATGTTTTTTGTTGTACTCGTAATCTCTGCATACCCTGGAGGCTGGATATCGATAACTTCACGTATTCTCAAAGTATTTATATTTTTTTCTTGTTTCTGCAGGCTTCCTTCCGGTGCCGTTATCCAGTGTTTTTGCTAACACTTCTTATTTGTGGTATTACGTCTTTCAAGATTGATTTTGTGTGGTTTGCGCTTATCGACATGTTTCCAGTAGCTAATGTGCACCCATGCCGTAACGTTCTCCCCATTTTCCCGCCCTCCAGCAGTATGGGCTGCGTCGCCATTTGGAGTTTATTTATTGTCTCAATTGCTTGAAATTGCTTTTCTTTTCAATGTAATTGATGCATGTAAATGATTTTGAATGGTTTTAATTAAGGTATACCGTTATACACATATGGGTGTATATATTTACATGCATGCCTTTTTATATGTACAAATAAATTTTATGAGGGAATCGTTGCTTTGGTATGAAAAGGTTCATGTAGATATATACATATGTATATGTATGTATATATCATTAATTTATTTTTTGGTAATAGAATACATATGTACATATATTTCTCGACAAAATTTTAAGACTCCTTAAGTTCATCCGACCAAAGAATGGACTTACATGTTTAAACCGATTCGGAAGACTGGGGTTTTTTTGAAAGTTTTTTCTTGACAGAAATACGCTTGAAAGCCTTCGGCAGGATTGTTAGGTTGTGATCGTTTGAAACAGCAATTATGTATCTTTGTTTGAAAAAAAATTACCCTAGGTGCAACAATGCTGTAGTCGATTATACATTTTGTATTGAAAATAAATTTTGAGAATCAACATTTTTAATAATCAAATATTTAAAATGTTTATATTCAGTTGTAGAGTATCTAATGAGTGTTTTTCCTGCACACAGCTTCAAGACTCGTACAGGAAATAATAAAGGACCTAATAACTTCGAAATATTGGATAGTCGAAAAGATCTTTTCGTATTTCTAATCAAACTTCGAAAAAAATAATATTTATAATGAACAATAATGAAGATAAAAGTAACATTTTGGCCGACCACTTTTTGCTATTTTTTCGCTAAAAACATTATTCCATCAGAGTAAAATTTTCACATCGAAATTTCAAGAAGGGAAGGAGTCTCCGTTTACATCACAAATTTCATTGGTGTCATACGTCCCTTTTTATACAAAAGTTGCAAAATATAGCGAATTTCTTCATTATTTTCACGAAATTTTAACGTTTTCATTTTTTATATGAGAAAAAATTAAAAAAAAACTGTTTCTTGTTCGAAGAGTCGAAAAAATAGTTTTTTTTCGAGGCAGTCGCCATTTCGGAGAAAAAAGTTTCAACCGTACATAGCGATATTATTGAAGACTAATATTTTGTTTGGTTTCAAATTGCTAGAATGTCTGCAACTGTGGGTATGTATGCAATTTTCATAGATTTTTTAATACGTATCATCTATAAAAATTCTATAAAGCCTTACTTAAAAAGTCGAATATCTCGAGAAGTATTAATGATAGCAGTTTTGAAATCGAACTTTTTTTATAGCAAATAAAATTTCCTACAAATTTGACATGTACATTTTTTCTATAGCTCTTGTCATTTACGAGATATATACAAAAAAAGTGAAATTCGTGAAAAAATCGGGTTTAGAGCCCCGTACTATGTAACTCGCCGGTGTGAGTTACGACTTTGTTGCACTGGCCACTTTTATAGAGTGAACGATTCTGAGAAATATGCGTCTAAAGTCAAAGCGATGCCATAAAATACCTCTGAGCTGCAGGAATTTAAAGATAAAAAATTACGACTGTAGTGTATTTTCAATAGAAAATTTTTACATGCCTTGGTCCAGTTCTTAATGTTAATATTAAGGGATAAAATTTTCAGCGAATTTTTCTAGGGAATATCCAAGGAAATTTCGAAATTGAAAAAAATTAATAGTTAAAAAAAAAACACCGCAATGTAATAGACAAAAAAAAAAGAAAATTTTTAAGTTTATTCAAAACATCAATACAATAATAAAAAAATTTAATAAATATCGGCTTTGTGTAATTTGAGCTTTTATATCCATATAGCCCCTTTACTTGCAGACGCTAAAACGCCGTCGGTATGGAAGATAATAAATAATATTTATTTATCATTTAATTATTACATTTTCTTAGCAAGACATACATACATACATATGCATGTATAACAATAACGAAGGAAAATTTAATTTTTCATCTTAAAGTTTTAAATTTGTTTTTATCTACATGCAAACGTTGTATTTTAATATAATTCTCTATTAATGAATAAAGCAACAGAGTATATTTTACATGAACAACAAGCCAGATATCGCATTTTCGCTTTAAAAATCACAACTAAAACTTCATCACTACTTTGTGGCAGAAAATCATACTGAAATGCGCAATGAATATAAAGCACCAACTACTTTCTTTTCTAATATACACTTTACTATGTGCATATGTGTGTATATGTGTATGTCAGTTCTTATGTTAGCAGTTTTATGGCAGCAAAACATGGCCCACTAATGCCACTGAACCGAGAGAGTACTAGCAACCAGCAACAATAGCGAAGACAAGCAGAACAGTTACTAAGATACAACAAGTACATAGTTGTACGAGCAGTGGCAAGAACAGCAAGCGTTAATAATACTCAGGAACATTTGTGGCAGTAACATCTACAACGAATATCTTTGAGATACTAAAATGCATGTTCGCATGTTGCCAACACGCGACTATCAACGACCAGCAGAAACACAAGCAAAAAGAGGCAATCATCGCACGCACACAAGCAAACACATAAATGCATGTAAATATGTATGTATAAAGCAAGCTAAGAGATACAGATACTCAGGCTTGAGTATGCGTTAATAGAAAAGCAGAAAGAGAGCGCGAGAACGCGCGCGGCCAACGGAGGGGAAATGCTTCGGTGCCGACAAGAAAGCAGCAAAATAGACAGGCACTGAAGGAACCAAGCGCTTCAATAGTATGTGTGCAAGCGAGGCAGCAAGCTTGTATTGCGCAAGGGGAGGTGTTGCCCTTAAGGCGCTGTAGATGCTGAGTATCTTCTGGTTAGCATTGAGTATCTGATTGCATGGCAGTGATTCACTGTAGCAACACCTGAGCGTATTTACACATACATTAAGGTGAGTGCGTGTTTGTTTGTAATTGTAAAGGTGTGTTCGGTAACCGTGTGGAGCAGCTGCATTTGATTCCAGCGTCTCGTACATACATAAAATAATTGTGGAGTGAGATACATATTTGGATTTGTTTTGTAGTCAGTTTTTCTCTCCCTTATTTATTATTATCTGTGGACAACTTTTTCCATGTAAAACGCATAGGTACAACTACAACACAGAAGTACTTCGCATATTCAACTTATGTAGTACACTAGAAACATGGCGCGCATAGCTTGAGCAGGATTACACTATATTTATCTTAGAATATGTGTATTAAATGCGCTACATGGTGGTCTAAAGTAGCAAACCCGAAGGAATCTGAATTTACAAGCTTTTGGAACATGATTCTTTTACTCTAAATAAAATTCGTATTAAGTTTCCCATCGATTATAAATATGATTATATGTACATACGTCGTTTTATTGTAGATTATTTGTAAATTAAAATAATCCAAGTTGCTGATTTTCCAGTGAATTTTTGTATACGTCCTATCAACCCCAAGAAGCTGATCATATCCAATAAGACCTTTGACTGTTAATCGTCGATTCTCAGGCACCAATTCCTTTATTTTATTGACGTGTTTATCGTTAGTTGACGTTGATGGCCGTCCTGGACATGGTTCGTCGTCAACGATGGGACTTCTTTGCTGAATAATTTCACTCATCGTAAAAATCGCCAAATGCATTTAAGTACATACTTCAGAAAGACAAGCGTTTAGTAAACACCAATAATTATATTGATGTGACATTTGGCGCAGATGTCACTAATATATATCATATCATACTAACTAAGAAAAATGAAATATTTTGACGAATGGGTTTTCGTGCGAAATTTAAAATAAAAAGGCTTACTATTTTTCCCAAATACTTATACATTAGGGTGGATAATTATTTTTTTTTTCGCTTGGTACTCTGAAAATATAGTATCTTAGAAAGTCTTCTCAAGCATGAGCTCGTAATTGTAACGGGAATGTCTTGCGCTTTACTATCAGATGAAAAAATTAAAATTTCTCTTCCAACTACTTGTAAGAAATTAAAAAAAAGTCACTCACGATTTTTTGTAAACCTTTCAGTTAAAAGATATTAACGGTAAAAGTTTAATTATTTTAATTAATTTTTTTTTTTTAAATTCGGCTCTAACCGCATAAACAGTGTCTACCCAATTAAGAAGAAGAATATTTCTTTTTATTTCTAACGAATTTTATAACTCAATGGGAACAAGTCATTTGAAATCGGAATACTCATAGTTTTGTGTGTTTCGATTTTTTAAGACCAATTAACTCTTGATTTTTTCGCAAAAATTTAGAAAAAAATTTCCTGAGGGTTAATTTTGAAAACAAAATAAAATCCTTCGATCAGGCCCGGGATTATCTATAAAACTATTTGTTTTTGTTCGATTGTTTTTAGATGCATCTCCAAGGACTTATGCTTGTCACCGAAAGTACCTTTTTTTGGAACAGGGTCAACACAAACAGCTATAACTTAGGAGATTAATTTTTTTTTTGAAATTTTCGTGACATCCTATATTAATGCCATATTACTACTTTTGTAAAATAACATGATTTAGTAGCAAAAAAATATTGAAAACTCTAATTTTTTCGTGCCCTGACTACCCCTAACCCCTTAACACGATCATACAACTAGGAGCAGAATTCAAAATACATCACCAAACAGTTAAGCATGGGGGGTCCAGTATTATGTTTTTTATATTAAGGAAATGGACCGATATATTGGATTAAGGAAGAAATTCCGCTAGTTTGGGTCTTTCTACAAGGCAATGACCCAAAGCACACAAGTACGTTGGCTCAGCAGTGGTGTCAGCCAAATAGGATTAAGGTCGTGGAGTAGTCTGCACTGTCTACAAATCTCCACCCTATAGAAAATTTGTAGTGCGACGTAAAGGAAGCAGTTGCCGATGCTAATCCAACTGGTAATAATCAACTTTGTGAAGCTGTTGGGCGCGTGTGGAAATTATTACCAAACTAACGATTTGAAAAACTCATTTTTCAATGGATCGGCGATGTGTCACAGTTATAGCTAACAAAGGCAACGCTACGAAATATTATTTATTTCTCATATACCTAAGTTAATTTTCATATATTTCTAATCTTTAGTTCTAACCTATACCTCAAGGATCTTTTCAACATTTTTCTCTAATTGGAATTGAACGGTTGAACCAATTTGACTGAAAATTGGTGGGGAGGGAGCTTAGAACCAGGGTAAGGACATAGGATAATTTTTGTCTCTTTATGTTAAAATTTAATAAAATTCATAAATACAAAAATTTTATTTCAAATCATATGCATTGGTTCAAAACTCATATAAGAATCATTTGAAAATTTTAGTAATTCAAAACTAGAAAGAAATACGTAAAAATTTTCATATAAATACATGCTTAGAATATGGGTTACACTGATTGTGATTTTGAACCAAGCGGTTGATAAAATGGTCTATTATAATTTGAGATATATGATTTTGAGATCGAAGCATTGCTCAGAGCAGTGCAATATTTAAACGGGAACGATGAAGTATATGCGTACAATTTCAAACTGATCCTTCCTAAAAAATAATAAAAATACTAAATATTGAAAATTGTAAAATTAAAATTATTTTATTATTAATTAAAACCCAAAAACCAAAGTTTTATTAACAAACGAAATGCGTTTTGATTCATTTTTCTGTACACTATCACAAGTGCTTCACCCAAATGCTTTATTTCCTTAACTAATAGTTATAATCTAACTAAAAGGAATCATATAGATGCTATTAGTAGTACTATATACATATGTATGTATTATCCACAGTAAAACGTGGACGGGTCTCAAGTATTTTATATTTTAGAGAGAGAACGAGATTTCTTTTCAGGCTGGTAGACGTTTAAATTCTTCTTAGTTTATTGCAATAAATATATATTAATTGAGTATTGGACTGCTTCTGGTGTATTCCCATCCAAGGCACCAGCATTTAAATAAACTTGAAATGTCGTACAAATGTTCACATTTCCAATTGAAGCTCATAAGAGTGCCAAATTTTTTTTTGAAAAGTAGTCATATGACCAATTAGGAACATTCCGTTTCACATGATTGTATTAATTGACTTTAAACACTTTTAAGTGAATTGATTGCTGGAAATAAGATGACCTAAGCAATAATAAGTCAATATTTGGGTACATTTGTCTACTACATACCACATTTATCAAACAAAAAAAAAAAAAAAAAAAAAAAACAAGGGAAAACGTTAAGTTTAGTTGCACCAAAGCTATAATATCCATCACAAATATTAAAGATTCCTTACAAGAACTTGATTTGTATTGATTAGTTTGCAGGGCAGCTTTATGCTGTAGTAATTCAAACAAAAAACAATTTCTTTGGAGATTATAGCATGTCCTTAGGCAATAACCCAAGTCAAATTCTATGAAAAGATCTCGTAAAATAAAAAATCTTTCCGGATATGCATTTCATCCAAGCAGCATGTACCTCGGTTATTCCGGCTATTACGGAGAATGCCTTACGTGACGCCTTCAATGTTTGGAAATCGTGCTGGCAGCGCTGCATCGCAAAAGGAGCATATTTTGAAAGTTTTTAAAGAATTGACCAATTGTTAGGTTCAATATATTTTTTTTTTAAATCACTCAGTCCTATTACTTTACGGACAAACCCTGTATATATGTACATATATCAAATACGGACTCCGGCATTTTCTTCTAGGTATTAGTAACTTGCGGCAAACTTAATATACTGTGTGTAAGTCATAATTACTCATTCGAATTTTCAACATAAAAAGTGTTTTATACTTACGTATCGAGGTACCCTATTTTATAATATATATGAATGTATGTATATCTATATATATAAGAATTTTTTTGCAATATTAAGCTAAAATGTGAAAAAACTCATCTTATATAATTGGAAAAAGCAAGATTGCCGTCAAATATTTATATAAAGAAAATTGCGAGTGACATTCCACAACAAAAACAGCAAATTGTACTTAGTAACATTTTTGTTGTTTTTATGAACTTCCCTTGCTGAGTTCATAATGAAGTTGAATGCAAACAACTACAACTAACTAACAAATAGCACCCACTAGCACCACGCGCTCACCGCTCACCACCGCCGCGCACACCAAAAAAGGCATAAACCGTTATTATGCTATACCACGAAGGAAAAAAATGTTACAAAGTAAAACTACGCCAACCAGCAGCCAACTTTATGCTATTGCCAACTTTCTACCTTTCTCGATCGTTGTCCTTCGTCAGCTGCTGCTGCCACGGCGCGGCTTAGACTGCCGCCCGTTGGCGCGACCAGCGCGCTGATGTCCTTGTTTGTCGTTACACAAGTAAAACATATCACAGTGTGATACAAAACTTTTATGACAACTTTTTTCGCCAACTTGTTACATTTTTTTTCTGTACTTATGTATTTTGCGCTTGTTCGCTTCTTTTTTTTTTTGTGTTACTTGGCTTAGCGGCCGCCACCCAACATGGCTTCCGTTGCGCGCCTGTTACATCCGGTGTGACAATGTTAGCACCGCCTGCCAACTCCCTGCCTGTAGTGGCACACATACACATCTATATATATGTATATACATACATTTCACACCGCTTCGCTCCTTCCGATCTCTTTAAACACTTCAAACATTATTTTTCCTCTGTTACAGTTTGAATTTATTATTATTTTTTTTACGTTTTGTGGTCTTCCTTCAGTCACTTCATCGTCTTTTATGTTCATTGCACACTTTTTCGTTTTGGAAAATTTATGAAATTCGTGGCGTGAAATGAGCTGTGTACCAGCTGTATGCTCGTACGTACATATGTATATATTTATACATCAGTTTACAGATATGTATATGCAAGTATGTAAGCATTTTTATCTCTGTGTCACTTGTGGGTGCGCTTACAAAGTGTATCATTGAGAAATTTGTGTATCCTTTGAAGCATAAAATGAGCACCGCACATTTGTACGTGTAAATGCCATGCCTCACCCTCTTTCTGACAATGAAGAAGATAAAAAAATATACATACTTACATACATTTAAGCGATGTAAATTTTTACGGCGCTTGCTCTGCTGACTGCGTGTGATTCTGCTGCTATTTAGGGTGGTGGTGAAATTTTTCAAAATGTCAGCGTTTTAGAATTTAAATTTCGAAATTAATCTCGCTTTTTGTTGATTGCATGTTGCTGTCTTTATGAGTTCAATATCTATGTAAATACATTTTTTTCGTACATACATATGTATGTAGATATATAATTTTATTTGAGTAACTGCCATAGAAATGAATTTTATTTATGTATTTAGTATATAAATATGTATGTAATATTCAAACAAAATGAGCTTCGTTTAATTAAGATTTTACAGTAGTGAATAGGGCAGAGAGCAATATCATTGACTTGGAAAACTTTGTCTGACTCAGAAAATTGATATTTTTCATAAAGATACACATTTTCCGAAATGTGTCTCACGTAGATATGTCTATAAAAAAATCTATGGTTTTCACTGCAAGACTTTTGTCATTTTTTACTATGATATGATTGGAGAAAAATTAGATACTTACTATATATGTATGTATATATATGTAGTTGATTTGGCTAAAATATGATCAAATGTCTCTTCAAACCTTAAACCGTTTATTTCGAAACGATGTTTTCAGAAACTGTAAGCTTAATGCCTCTGAAAGAACTTAACCGATCACTTAGAAAATTAACACCCAATTTTCTTAGTTAATGATCCAAAGTCAGAATGACAGCGATAACAAATACCCTAACTTTTTATACTCTTACAACATTAGTTGTTGTTAATACTGGTTATCTACGACTTCGAAGTTATGACTGTCAACAGTGATGTGGGAGCTTGGTCGACAGTGCGACGAATGCTTGTTTGATGACAAGAGATATTTCGTCTTGCCCTCGTTTACTGACAGGCCCAGAAAACAGAACTAACGGCGTGGATGTTGAGACCAATAATATCAACGCACGTCTAAAAGACTGGAGACGTGTCTTCCGTCTATCACAACATGATCGATCTGGTTGGTGGCTTTTCGATTCGGAAACAGCCAGGTAGCTTGATGAATTTTTTTATGCTTGAATCTAGTATTACAAATAACCATAATTCAAGCCCCGGCGAAGTCGATGTTTCCTTATGGAGACCGAATTTACCGACTGTTGTGCCAAAGATACCTTCTTTGTCCAACCTGGCGTTGAAGTCGCCAAGCACGATTGTGACATCGTGGCGGGTCAGCTCTCATAGCTGGTCAAATCGTTCTTCTTTTCCATCGGCACGTGGAGGAAAAGCAGCGATATGTTGAAGAACTTGACTTCGCACCGCATATATCGGCCAATATTAGATTATGTGTATAAAAATGAGAAAGCGTGTTTTACTGCTAACAGTGTGACTTTGTTCCTAAAATGGACAAACTTAGACGAAAACTTAAATTTGCCCCCATTTAACGAACCTCCGGGTAATTTTATTCCACATGATATCCACATGTTTAAGGTCGTTACTACCCTCAAATTCTATATACTACATTTGTCGTAGATACATATATGTATGTAGGTCAGTATATGAATTATGTAAAGAAAATATGTATATAGCGCTTTCTCAAAGTACAGGTTAATAAAAGACTAATTTTAAATAGAATTTATACTCCAGCGCAACCATGTTTAGTCGTGGATAATTTCAAATAAATAATTTGTCTAATTAATAATATACATATATGTACATATAGTCACAAAAAATTAACAGTTTTCTTAATTAAGTACATTTTATGGACCATTAGCTTATACCTAAGTATTTACGAAGGTATGTAAGTACTAATGGATTTATACATACATACATATGTATATGAATTTGTTATATTCATATGTATATACATACTTTTGGCCACCATTATTTTATTTATTCCTTACAAATACATATGTACATACATACTTATGTTCATTGTATATGCGCATAAACAGCTTGTTCAAAACAACGCTCACCACGAAGCGAACGCCATTGGTTACAATTACTTATTGGTATTTAGTTGGAAAAAACGTTAAATCAAACATAATAATGCGACTATGCGCTGAGGCCTACCACAGCTAATCCGATTATAGCGGCAAAACACGGTTGGTAAGTTTAGAGACAAACAAAAACAAAAAAAAAACAAAAATAAATAATAATAGTATTAACAAGAAGCTTGCCACAAACAAAGGCGTGCGACTGGCCAGCCGTATGTATGTATGTACATATGTATGTACATATGTATATGTATATACAACTGCGGTACAGTTGCAATTGCTTATTTTTCACGTCTCTCATAATTTTATGCACACCTTTCTGAAGATAATCGCGCGAAAATGAAAAATCTGCTCAGCAGCAATTCACAATTCCCAGGAATGTGCTAAATTATCAAAGGGAGCAACAGACACACACACACACATACATGCACATTTATTTACAAATGAATGATGTCGCAATGGCAATGGCGAAGACGACGTAGCGGCGGCGAATGGCGGGCGGCTAACTGATGCGTACACTCGTAAATTAGAGGATTTTCAAACGCTTCTAACAAGTTCATCAACTTTTATGGCACACACACTTATGTATGTACATATTTACAGTTAGCAAACAAATGCCCTGCATTTACATATTTATCTGCAAGCATATATTCGCATTCATATACATATGTATATGTAAATATGTATTCTTGTTGCGACATAGAACCGTTTTGCCATTTAAGTTGTTATCCTTCAGCAGCGTGTTCACAGTTATTCAAATTTGTTGAGCGACAAGAATAAAAAAAGCAGCGAAGCTTGTGATACATAAAAGAAATAATGAAATCTGCTAAAAAGCCAAAGGAGCGTGGAAGTCATCGTCCACAGTGTACTTTTTTTCTACAGCGAAGACAAATCTAATTTTCCAACTTCTTCGCAAGCATCGCTATTCGGCAATAGTCTTATGTGGTGGTGGGAGGGGTTGTGAATTTCACATTTTTCTTTGTGAAAAATCGTTGTTAGCAAATTTCATAAATACATATTTTTCATGGCCAAGCAATCTCTTTACATTTCACCAGCGCAGAGCGGAGCAGGCTGTTAGTGCCCGCAAGTGTGGTGAAGAGAGTGTAAATTGTGTGTTTATATGCAAAATTTAATGATGGTGGCAAAGGTGTACAAAAGGGAGAAGAGAATAAGATAAAAAAGGAACATCATACTACAAAATAACGGTCGGCAATGGCTGAAGTTGAATTGAGTTGGGCAGGGTGAAAATATGTATTTATGATGAGGCAGGCGATGACGTGGTGGAGTGTGGGGCATTTGCCAAGTATATTAACGCTGCATATATTTATAAGTAAGTGTGTGGAAGAACTGCTGAGTTGTTGGCGAGGGCTGTTGACTTTATTGGTATCATTTATCATAAGGACTTAAGGTGATGTTTTTTCTCAAGTCTAAAACATATATTTTTCGAGTAATATTAATACAAGAGGAATTTAATTCACTTGTAAAGTCGCTAGCTCTCAACTTAGTTATGTTTGTATGTTTATCTGTATGTGCGTTAGCATAAATGTTTGACTGAGTTTGTAGTTTTAGCGGCGCATATTTGGCTGTGACTTTGTATATGGGAATAATTTATAAAAATTAGTTGGTTTTCTAATGAGAAGAGATAAATTTAAAAAAAACGTTAGTTTCGCCTACTTCTAAGCTAGGTATATTACCTAATTGTTTGAAGTTTTCTAACAAAAACTTAATTTTTTTTTTAATCAACAAAAAGGGGAGACCCCACAATCTGCACCAATTACAGTGGAATAAGCCTCCTCAACATCGCATATAAGGTTCTTACTGTGTGAAGGATTAAAGCCCACCGTCAACAAATTGATTAGACCTTATCAGTGAGACTTTAGGCCTGGAAAATCAGCAACTGACCAGATATTCACCATGCGCTAAATCTTGAAAATACCCCCAAAAGCTCTGCAGGATCGGGAAGGATACCTCCGAGCCGTTAGATTTCAAACAAGGTTTCAGACGATGCGAATCCCTATCGTGTGACTTCTTCAATCTATAGCAGGAGGACATATGTAATTCGAGCTGCAGAGCTACATAGAGAAGATACAATCTTTTATAAGAGGGTACAGCTGCCGATGATGAAAGTACGAGGTTGAGTTAACAATTAAGGAGGATAATACCTCAGTTTAATTTGAATGAGGAAACTCAGTGTGGAAGAAAGAGTAAAAAGGGCCGGTAGTTTCCTCTATGAAAGAAGACTAGACCTCTGACTTAAGAGTTACACAGCGATAGTCAAACGAATTATCACCTTGCTTTAATTCGGAGAGAAGCTTTCAACTCACACTAAAAAAAAGTGGTTGGGGCAGAAGCATACGAGTCGCCAGCGTAACTTACAACATTTACACATAGGGATCAAAAATTGCTAATAGAGTGGTCGCTGGTGGAGTGGAGTGGTTGCCCAGAGGTGGATCTCAGGCGACCCTTCAAGCTTCCGGAATACTGCAATATCTTACAGGCGGAAGCCTTTCCTTTCAGGAAAGCGGTTGAGATAGCTAACAACACAAAGAAGATCATATTTATATTGTACTACGTCAGATAATGTTTTTTGAAGCAGGGAGCTGTAGTGGCTGCCGGAAAGCGGTTGTATACTTAATTCCAAGCCAAAATGGAATGCCGGGTAAAGAAATTGCTGTCGAGATAGCCAAAAGTGCCATCCGACTGTCTGCCAAAGTAGTAATTTCGAAAAGGTCTCAGAGACAGAACAGGATGAGATAGAATGTGTTAAGGGTATGTTATATCGATAAGATCATGTGTAAATGCTCCGAAGGAAATCACGAATACTTTTTACTCACAGCATTTCGACAGAACTGCAGGTCGGTTGTTGGCTTAGACAGGTCACAACTTACTAGAATCACATACGAGTCGATTGGGCAATAGTAACGATGACACGTTCAGAAAGTGCAGGGAAGTAGATATGAGAGAGATGCTGGATCACCTTCTAGGCTTCTGTCCAACATTATCTAGAACTCGTCTTAGATATCTAGGAGCTTCGTAGTTTAAGAGATCATATGAAGTCTTAAAATTAGTTATCAAATCGCTCTTAAGGTTCACACAAATTGTTGGCGTACGTATGATGCTGATTCAAATTTAACTGAAACTCCATATGGTATTACTTAGAAACAATCAGTATATGTATGGCGTGACAGCCGACAAATAGAAGTTAACATATCCCCTTATGAAAACATCGGATGTTCATTGTAATCAACACTAATTGATACTAAACTCTTCAAGCACATATTTTCAAAAATATTTTTATTTGAAATTTTTCGGACTCGCGTAGCTTTATTCTATTCATAAAATAATTATGTGTATGGGTACATGTATGTGGATATATATGTATGTGCATACATTAGGGTGAATCAAAAAAAATTTTTTTTCCGTTTGATACTCGGAAAAATAGGTTCCTAGACACTTTTAAGAAAGCCTCTCCAAGCATGAGTTCTTAATTGTAACGGGAAGGTCCTTCTACTTACAGTTTTTTATTTTTTCTTGTTATCGGATAGAAAAATTTATATCTCGCTACCAACTACTTGAAAAAATATCTTGTTCCTTAGATTTTGTAGAAAATTGAATGCTCTACAAAAAAGGTCGAAGTTTGATTATTTTTGGGAAATTTTTTTATTTCTTATGAATTTTATAACTCAATGAAAAAAATCATTATGAATGATGAAACTCATAGGTTTTTGGAGAGGCTTTCTTAGACGTGCCTAGGAACCTATTTTTCAGAGTACCAAACGAAAAAATTTTTTTTTTTTTAATCACCCTAATGTATATACACATTTATGTATATACCATTGAAAACTGGTCGCTCACTTTCACAGCTAAACAGATTAAATTGCTTGCACACTTTTCAGCTTAGCTACTATTTAAATGCTAAACTCATTATCTGTAGCTCACGAAAAACGCCAACAATGGCATAAAAATTGTATGTATGACAGAGAATGACTTGTGCCCACATGCACTTACACACATACATATTCAAATAGCTGTGTGCGTGTGATATTGCATGTAGTGTTATTAAGTTTCTCACGGCGTGCAGTACAGTTCAAAGTATTTGTTAAACATCATCAGATGCGCTAAATAGGATAAAGGCTAAATGTGACAGACTGCCGGCTGAAGGATGCAGCAGGATGCAGGATGTGCCATTTGGTTGACGATTTTGTTGTTAAGTGCCTGAGTATGGGTGTATGACTGGTGTTTATACATTCACAACAAGCTAACAGATAAATATACTTATGTACATATACATGTATATGTCAAATGTATGTATTGGTAGGCACGCATACACAGCGCTGGAGACATCTGGCTCTCTTTTAGGCGTTTTCGCCGTTTGATATTGCCTGCTTGCAATGATTTATAAACACAAATACGAACATGCTTTTAATTTGTGTGAGTATATAAACAAATAAATATGTATCAACATGTCTATTTGTGTTGTGCATTGCCACCACTACTTCGAGCATGATTTTTAAGCGTCAGCAATTTATAATTGTTCAGGGCATACCAAAATCGTTCCAAAATCATATCAAAATTGGGTTTTCACAGCAAAACTAAATTCAGATCAGCAATGATGGCCGCTCTTACCCCCTCGACGACTACCCGCTGAGCTCACCGCGTTGCAGTGTTTAATGATCGCGTTGCATATGGCTTGGGGTGAAATTGGCAAACAAGCGAACAATCGAAAGCAAACACGAAAAGCGCAACCATCATTTTAGGTAACTGAAATAGGTGGAAAAGAAAACAAAAACAATAAATATACGAAAATCCCTAAGCGCATGGGCTTAAATGCGCAGCAAATGTCAAAAACAAGGATAACAACCAAGGAAGGGCAGCGATAGCAGACGCACACATACATACATACATAGGTACATCCAACCACAACTTAAGCTTCAGCACTAACAACTTTGATATCAAAACAACATGCTTAATACAATAATGGTTGACAATTGTTATTTGTATATACCTACATAATTATGCATCTACATACATACATATACATGTACATATGTATAATACATACATATATAGAAATATTATTATGTGCGCAAGGGGCGAGTGTGTGGCACATTAGCAACTCTGCCAGTTTTTATAGTTTTTCATTATTCGCGCAGGATCACATCCGGTTCGACTTGAGCTGCTCCGGTTTAGCCTACCACCAACAGCGCTACCGATTTGGCTGTGCGTAATTTAGAGCCCGTTACTGCAATAAAAACTTTTGTCTAAGCTATTGTTGTTGCGCTATAATATTTTATTACAATTAATGCCGGTGTCAGAGATTGTTTGATCGATATTAGTATTTCGCACGTTTACAGGATTGGAAGTGTTCTAGAAATGTTCACAATGTTGCACAAATACATACATATTTATGTATGTATTTGCTTATTAGTGGTGTTAGAAATTACATACAAATCACCTACTAAATATAGAGCAGAAAATTAACATTTGGGGTGGTGAGTGCTAAGAGGTGCGCTATCAAAAGGCAAATTAGGTGACGGAAAAACTATTTTAATAAATAGTGTTCAACTAAAGCTACGAGCTGAGTTTGTGCTTCAGTATGCAATAAAAATGATCAATATTGGACCCTCACTTTTCCAGTCATATATTCCGATTGTGAGAATTTCAAATGCATAAGATAAAGCTTTTACGAAAATACCGTTCAATTCCTGTGATATCTTAATGACGGCCAGAAGGCCTATTTTTCTGACATTACTTAGCCTTTGTGTCACAAAAGAGTAAAATCGGCAATCCTTCTCTATCTTTCATATAGCTAATATAAATATTTTCGATATTTTTGGTTGGTTTTTTGCCGCCATGTCTGAATTTGGTATCCCCGCAAAACTAATAAGGCTGTGTGTTTAGCAATACCGAAAGCTGCCTCAGGATCGGGAAGAATGTCTCCGACCCGTTCAATACCCCCCGAGGTTTCCGACAAGGTGATAAATATTGACTTGACAGATGAAGATTATTATATTAAATATATGTTTATATGGTTTAATATTTAGTTAATATAAAATTTTAAAATCGACCTTGAAATATCAAATCACTTTATTGGAATGTATAATACTGTAGACAATTCGTGTATTGAATCAAAAATTTTTACTAAACGAAACGATGTTGACCAGGTTTTAAGAATCTTTCGAGAACTTCTGCTACAGTGACTTTAATGTCATGATGCGGCGAAATGTAGAAAAAGAGCGTTCAGAGCTCGCATTCGTCACAGGGAGTATGCAGAATATGCGAAGAAACCTACATACATATGTATTATGGGGTATAGGTTTCCAATGCAGTAGTCGGTAACTTGTTATGTTTTGACTTCTGCTTCTGCCCCAATGACACTGGCAGTGATCAAGTTCACCTTTGAGCTTCAAGCGTCGCACGACGTTGTCATTATCCAAAAGCTTTTTGAATCTGTCTAGCAAGCAGTCAATCAGATTTTCCATTTTTTTGGCTTTCAAAGCACATACTTGTTCCGCAAGCAGCAAACTCAGTTGAAGTCCATCCAATGTTTCCCTAGAAAAGCGCGTCTTCAAATCTTCGTCGAAAGTATCCAATAGAGGAAGTTCACTGAGACCCTATAGTATTCTTTGCAAGTTCTCACGCAAAAATGTTCGCGTTTTGTTTGTCGGCTGCAGATTCTTGGTTTTTTTTCGTCAACTTTCAGTTCAACTGCCATTTTTTTCGTGTCTTAATAAATGAATCGAAAATGTTCCTCAGCTTTTTGTCTTCAATTTAGGAACGTTACAAGCAGCTTATCTATCATATTTGATGCCTCTGCCAGATTGGTCAATTCTCTCTGAAGAATCACGATTAGAGAATAGTTGGAGATAAAATATCACATAGGCAAAATTTTCCCCATTTCCACCCCTCTGAAACCGCCACTGCCTAAAGTATATACATTATGTACATATATAAATGAACAGCATATCGAGCAGAGTCCATTTGGCATTTTGGTCTGCCCGTCTGTCTATATACATATGTATATGCTAATTAGTCCCTCAGTTTTTGAGATCAGACATTTTAATCAAGTTCGCTTCCCTTCAATAATCTACTTATTTGTCGGAACAGCCGATATCGGACATAACATGCACAGGATATATCTGTCGTACAAACTGACTGATATACATATGTTAAACCAAATCAAATATCTTTTTATATTATTTTGTGCTATAAAAATGCAGCTATGAATGGTATTATATAGTACATAGCTCCGGTGCAGCCGAAGTTAATGTCGTTTCTTGTTTTAGTTAACAACAGATCTTTGTCGCTATCTAGTATGTATGTATCCATATAAGAATCGTTTCTATTATGAATTGAGGGGTTATTCGGCAATGGGTAGCATACTATATATACATACAAATTATACGTATATTATATCCATATTATAGACATATATTTCCACACATGTGTGATTGCTGGCAATTTAACGTTTCTTCATTGTTTAAAAAATTAGTCTACTAATAGCTTAGCTAACGCAAAGCGACAAAAGCAATGCAGCGAACATAGGAACAACATAAACACGGTAAGTTACGTAAACCGGCGTAATATTTGACAGCGAATGGCAAACGCCGGCGAGGGGATTCGTTCACAGCGGTGTGTCCGCCCTGAGGGTGTGGGCTAAAGTTTGCAGGCGACATTGTCTTCGTTGTAATAAATGTCACGCATAACTGTTAGTGCGTTAATTTTGTTGGTTTTCCTAATAACCAAGTGGAATAAAAGGTGGTTGAGCAGCACCTTTTAGTTAATGTTACTATCATGACGTTGTTTATGCAACTACAGTTTTACATGTGAGAGGGAAATCTTATACATGGTATATATACATATATGTATATATTTCATAGGTTTTGGTATGGTAACATTGAAAATTTTGTATAACTGCTTCTTATTTTACCACTGCTCAGCTGGTTTATTTTTAAGGATGATAAAAATATAATTTTGATAAGAAAACTGTGAAATTTAACTAACATAAAAAATTCTAAAATTGAAAGTTATTCTATCGTAAAGATCAATAAGTGCGGTGATGCTTAGAAATCTACTGCCTGCTAAAGTAAATAGTATGAAACCGGTAAGGCATTGGAACCTCGATCGGAAAAGACCGGAAAGGAAATTTGAATGTCATTCTCATACATTTTAAATGTAAATTTTTATATTTAAATATATACGAAATAAATAAAAAACAAATTTAAAACAAGTAAAGTCAAAATTTGTATACCAACAGAAAGTAGAAATTTCAATATATAAAAAACCGAATACCTTTCCCAAATATAAAATGCTCTCTACAAGAACTTAATTGCGATCATTCAGTTGGTATGGCATCTATATGCTTTAGTTATCCGATATGTTTATTATTATTCAAAAGAACATTCTTTGGCATTTATTTTTTTTAAATTTACTGGCAGATGACAAGCGGAATGTTTTGCCCCAAGGACTGAATCGAAGCGGAATTGTCTGCATACACTTTAGACTTTACATATCCCCACAGTAAGAAGTCTGACGGAGTGATATTACACCATATTGTTGGCCAAACCGTGAAATTATATGCTCCCCGGAGTGTTGTCTCAATACATCCATTGATTGATGCAATATGTGGGAAGTGACGATGTCATGTTGAAACCAAATATCGAAATCACAGGCTTCAATTTTAGGAATCAAAGAGTCGGTTATCATGGCGCGATAACGGTCGCCATTGACCGTTACGTTCTCACCGGCATCAGTTTTAAAGAAATATGAACCGATGATTCTGGATGAAATGGCAGCTCTTGAATCTCTTTAAGTTGCTCTTCGCCCCAAATGTGTCAGTTTTGCTTGTTTACATACCCAGTTAGCCAGAAATGAGCTTTATCTTTTAACACAATTAAGTTCGAAAATGTCGGATCTTCTTGGAAATTTTCAAGAGCACATAGAGCGAAGCAATGTTGCTTGGGAAGGTCGAGCGTCTTCAGTTTTTGCACAAGCTATATTTTCAATTTAAGATCTTGACGTAAAATGCGTCAAGTCTTTCATACGTCAGTCCGAGTTGCTGCGAACGACGCCGTATCGACTCTGCACGGTTTTCTTATACATTCTCAGCTCCGGCTACTATATTTTCTTCACGGCGCGCTGGACCTGGTCTATTGGGTCGAATATCATTCAATAATGGATGCTGGGTCTCAAGAAGAGTAGTACGCTCAGTAGGCCGATTGTGATAACCATAAATTGGACGAAGAGCGTTAAACACATTCTTTACAGAAAAAGAATATTCCTGATAAAGTCAAACGACTTGTAAACGTTGTTCAGGCGTAAGTCTTTGATTGATGAAATATCAAACAATACTGAACAAAAATAAAATGACAGCTTGGCAGATTAAGATTAAGCAGATTTTTAGAAAAATAAGGGCGTGTGAAAAACTTGATATCGGTATCTCAAAACTCTTTAATATTTGAAATAAAAATATATATGTATATGTAGTTAGTTTGGGACACAAGACGGTTTACACTATATTTTGTGAAAAAAAAAGAACTTTTTGTACAAGATACAAATAAATAACGCAAAAACTTAGTTATTAGAATTGTTCACATGTATCTTGAAGTTATTTCCAAATAGTGTTGATAGACCCTTTCATTACCTACAAGCTGGCCATATAAAATTTTTCTGTAAGATCGTAATTTTGCCGAAAGGCGTGATAAACCGTTTTTAACACATAAAAATTTAAACACGTCCCTCTTCTGTTTCTCACCGACCTCAGATTGTGCGATTATTATTATTAATATTTCATTCATGTTTGTTATTTTATCTTATTTTTTCAAAGTGTTTCAACCAATTTTGAATCAATTACATTTCGTTCTTATATAGACCTTCATACTTCTTGGTGAAACCTCTCAAATAAACATATTAGAACAGTGACATAGCTACAACTTCAGGCGCCCGGGGCCAAGGATGCGGCAGAACGTCCCTCCCTTTTATCTACCTACCTACAAGTTTCATGAGGTGGTTCGAACAAAAGTGAATTTTTACAAAACAACTTCGATATTAAGTATGTAAAATTTATGAACTAGAGCCACTCAAATTCTGAAGTTCTCACAATACGGGTTTTGAGGAAATTGAAGTAAATCTACAAGACATCTTATTGAATGCCATAGAAAAAACCAATTTTCGCCCTATATCTTGTACACTTTTGACACAATTTGCGGGAATTTTTGCCCGAATTGGAGTTTTTAAATACCATTTTTGAAAATCTGGAGAAATAAAAGTGTTTGTTCCAACTCTTTATCTTTGTGTACAACTCTTTTTCTTTTATAATAAAATATTAAAAAACTGTGAAGATCGTTTTGCCGCTCCCAAGACGTTGCGCCCGGGGCGACGGCCCCCTTCGCCTCCCCTAGCTACGCCACTGTATTAGACGTTTGAACAGAAGAAGAAGAAGAAGAAGTAAACAATTGGGTTAGTGACATTAAAAATGAACTTCCACAAAATAGCGAATATAACAGTGCCGTTATGTCACGCCTTTTGCCTCATTTTTATTACCACCAACCAACAAAGTGTGATGGCAACAAATAGTTAGAGAAAAGCTACAGCGTGGCAGTGGCACTCTGTTTCACAACCGTTACTCTAGCAACATAACTTCAAACGAAATGTGTTATCGCAGCCAATAACACCAGTAGCTGGAATGTTACAACAAAAACTTATTAAACAAATGGCAGCTCATGTTTTAAGTACAAAAATGAACGTATACATAAATATATATGTATGTAGGTATAAGACAAATACTATAAACTTACATCTATATATAGACATGTACAGCGTGTTTTGTTGTTCTTGTAGCTACATATGTACATACTGTGTTGTCTTCACAGGTTTTAATGGTATTAAGTTTACTAGATAGTGACTATAAGACGAACAGTTCACATTATTGCGAAACGACAAGCCTAACAACAACATTAGAAGCATGCACTTGGTTGTTGTAAAATGTTAGTTTTGTTAAAACAAAAACAAAAAAAATTGTTGCCACAAAAATGAAATCACACCATCTTTTGCGCGTTTCTCTGCCAAAGTTTTGGTGTTATTGTTGCTGTTGTTGAACATTACATATCTCTGCTTTGGTTGTTTTGTGTTATTAGTATTTTGGCATTTTGCGTTTAACATTGGCATCGTGCGTTGTTAATTTAGCGTTTTGTCAAAATGTTTAATTACGCATTCGCACGCCAAGTTTTCTACCAAAGGCAAGAAACACTTCCAACAACAACCAAAGGCGATGACAAGAATTTAGCGCAAAGCTACATTGACTGCAGAACATTTACCACATATTACATGAAAAAGTTAGAATGGCTACAACAACGTAAATAACTCAAGATATTTACAACATTTTTGTAAGTTTTGTGGGTCAAAAATAATCGCCACGAATCTCAGATCAGAAACATGAGAACTTATATAACTTCGACTGCACCGAAGTTAACGGATAATTCAAGCGGAGGTACTTTTTTCAAAAGCTTTTTTTTCATCTTGAGACCCAGCATTCATTATAGGATAACAATCGACCAAATAGACCCCGTCGGACACGCTGTGAAAATAATATAACAGCCGTAGCTGAGAGACCGTGACCGTGAAGGGTCGATTCGGTGCCGTTCGCAGCAACTCGGACTGATGTATGGAACCACTTGGCCCAGTTTGAAAGCGTACAAAATACAAATCGTGCAAGAGCTGGAACCGCTCAATCTTCCCAAGCGACATCGCTTCACTCTATGGGCTCTTCAAAAGTTCCAAGAAGATCGGACGTTTTCGAGGCAATGAGCCCCCTTTCTGGCTCAATGGGTATGTAAACAAGCAAAATTACCGCATTTGGGACAAAGAGCAACCTGAAGAGATTCAGTAGCAGCAATTCTATTAAGAGAAAACAACAATTTGGTATGGCGTGTCGGCCTAAATTTCTTCAAAAGTGATGCCGGTGGGAACGAAACCAAAAAAGGCGACCGTTAACGTTCTATGATAACCGTCTATTTGATTCCTGAAACTCCAACTCGTGATCTCGGCGACATTTGGTTTCAACAAGACGAACAAGAGAACACTGCGGTGAGCAGATGATTTCGCAGACATAGCCGTGGTCAGCATTTTTAAGAGATATCCTTAAAAAAAAATGACAAGGAATGTTTTTTGAATGATAATAAACATTCCCCACTCAATTTGAAGTTTTTGTGTTTTCTCTTTTCTTTAAAAAGTAGGGGACTTTGAAATGGATCACCCTATGCACCCTGTGCAGGTTTCGTAGCACAAAATAGTAGAAAATATCTTTCTTCTGATTTCGATCGCTCAGTTTGAAAGGCGTTTATAAGCATTTCAGTCAGATATATATAATCATTCATCGATAGAGAAAATGTGTTTTTATCTTTACCACTTTTTGGTAAAATTTTTCGTTCTGTATTTGTTCTGGGTTGATATTTTATGAAAAATGGGAAAAAAATTAGCCTGCTCTGAGTTTAGTTTGGTGTGTGGACACCATGTTGAAGTGATGTAATGCTCAATATTTAGTGTCCGCTAATGGTAATCAAATTCGCTTTTTTAGCTTCATTGTGATTTCGGTTGATATTTATTGGTATAGTATGGTATAAGCGAAAAATAACTGTCATTGGTAGCTGGACCGAATGACAGTTGACAGCAGTTTTATGGTACGTAATAGTTAATAAAGCCGCTGATGCAATACTTTTAATAGTTATACGTCAATACCAGTGAAACAAATATCTCAGTAATCGATTTAAATTGTTGTGAAAGTCCTAGTTCCGGAAAGACTACACTTAGAAAAAAATTATAAACGAAATGACACAGGTGTCTCGCAAATTTTTAGTCTGCTTTGTATTAACCAGGCCTCTATGAAACAAGCATGAAATGAACTACGGCAAACACAACCCAATAGTAATATTAATAATGCCGAGTAGAACAGACTGCACAAAAAAAGAGCATGCGAAAAGTATTTAATCCTATTAGAGACATAATTCACTAAACGGAATCACATTTGTATGGCAAAGAAATGCTGAAAAATAGCAAATCCTGCGAGTTGATGGCAGCACGCTCAATAGGATAAAAAAGGAACAATTGTAGACATGCAATTCTGTGCTAAAGGGATGTTGATCGACATTCATATGATCAAATTACATATGAATATAGTTATAAAGGGTTTTCCAATAGGGATGATATGATTTCTAAGTAACGTTTCGGCCATTTTTAATATGTCATGATCTGCATTTTTTTATTTGGAAAAGTTCAGAACTTAATTATATCGATTGTTCTTCCTTTACAAATAATGTGATTTATTTAAGGAAAACATATCACTCTTATTGAAAATTCCTGTATGTGTTTATATATATACATTGATTGATTTACAAGGATCCAAAAAAGTGCAAAAATCGTGCATGCGGGAAATGTTCTACAGATCATTTTGCTTTGTCTAAGGGACTATGGGACTGAAACTGGTTTCGAGCCTGACATTTTTAAGGGTAAATTTAAGGGCACATAAAATTCTGTTTGTCAGTTTTTGGGATATTCAAATGAAATTTAAAACTTATTTGCATTTCGATAGTCCATTGACCATTTTTCGGAATCGGTTAGTTCTCCGATCTTCCATACAAACGATTATTCAGAGTTTTTAAACTTGGTCTTAAAATCGCTGACCTGCAATTGGTTTTAGACCCAGTCTCTTAAACAAGGTTTTTGAGAATGTTACATAGAAGATTTACCGAAAACGCGTTTTTTTTATAAATCAACCAATTCTAATGTACATCTACGGATATAATGTATATGTATAGGGGTTTCTTCTTTGTAAAATTATACTGAAAAGGCAAGTCATATTTCTTTTATTAATTGAAAATTAACTGGCTTAAATTGTAAAAAAAGTTTCTGGAACATTTTTTATGAAATTAAAATTGGGATAATATAGTTCTAGTAAGGAGTTTACTCTATATCCAAAAGAAGAGATTAAGTATTATTCATTTTTTATAATAATATTAGGATTCTTCTTCCCCCTACGTCAATATAGTGGAACCCATTGTTTTTTATGCTTATTTCATTAGCTAACTGACAATATTTATACCATTTCGAGTATTCACTTTCCAAATTTTAATGAATCGAAAGCAATTAGTCTTACTATATGACATTACAGTGGATGTATTATATGATATTTAGGAAATTCGCAATCGTACCTTTTAAAGCCATAAATGGATTAAAGTATGAAACTATATACTCTTTTTATTTATGATCAATTTTTATACTCTGAACAGGGTATATTAAGTTTGTCACGAAGTTTTTAACACCCAGAAGGAAGCGTCGGAGACCCTGTAAAGTATATGTAAAGGGTGATTTTTTTGAGGTTAGGATTTTCATGCAGTAGTATTTGACAGATCACGTGGGATGTCAGACATGGTGTCAAAGAGAAAGATGCTCAGTATGCTTTGACATTTCATCATGAATAGACTTACTAACGAGCAACGCTTGCAAATCATTGAATTTTATTACCAAAATCAGTGTTCGGTTCGAAATGTGTTTCGCGTCCGTGTCCGATGAGCGATGAGGCTCATTTCTGGTTGAATGGCTACGTAAATAAGCAAAATTGCCGCATTTGGGGTGAAGAGCAACCAGAAGCCGTTCAAGAACTGCCCATGCATCCCGAAAAATGCACTGTTTGGTGTGGTTTGTACGCTGGTGGAATCATTGGACCGTATTTTTTCAAAGATGCTGTTGGACGCAACGTTACGGTGAATGGCGATCGCTATCGTTCGATGCTAACAAACTTTTTGTTGCCAAAAATGGAAGAACTGAACTTGGTTGACATGTGGTTTCAACAAGATGGCGCTACATGCCACACAGCTCGCGATTCTATGGCCATTTTGAGGGAAAACTTCGGACAACAATTCATCTCAAGAAATGGACCCGTAAGTTGGCCACCAAGATCATGCGATTTAACGCCTTTAGACTATTTTTTGTGGGGCTACGTCAAGTCTAAAGTCTACAGAAATAAGCCAGCAACTATTCCAGCTTTGGAAGACAACATTTCCGAAGAAATTCGGGCTATTCCGGCCGAAATGCTCGAAAAAGTTGCCCAAAATTGGACTTTCCGAATGGACCACCTAAGACGCAGCCGCGGTCAACATTTAAATGAAATTATCTTCAAAAAGTAAATGTCATGAACCAATCTAACGTTTCAAATAAAGAACCGATGAGATTTTGCAAATTTTATGCGTTTTTTTTTTTTAAAAAGTTATCAAGCTCTTAAAAAATCACCCTTTAGATATAAATGATCAGTATGTTGAGCTGAGTCGATTTAGCCATGTCCGTCTGTCTGTCTGTCCGTTTGTTCATCCGTCTGTATATATACGAACTAGTCTCTCAGGTTTTAAGATATCGTTTATAAATTTAGCAAACGTCATTTTCTCTTCAGGAAGCTGCTCATTTGTCGGAACTGCCGATATCGGACCACTATAACATATCGCTACCATAAAAACTGAATGATTGGAATCAAATATTTGCATGGGAAACTTCCTCATTTGACGATACATCTTCACGAAATTTGTTATGAGTTATTGTTCGCAGAAATAATGTAATATCGGTAGAAATTGTTCAAATCGGCTTACTATAGCATATAGTGGGGAAAAAAATAGTAAAACTTTTTAAATTAAATGTCGGTTGAAAATTCATTCGCTGAAATGAAGCTCTATCAACAAAGAAGTTTCAACAAAATTTGAGCTCGGAATAAATTTTCTGGTGCCAAAACGTTCAGAATATTGAAAAAGGTCTTCGCGAAACAAGTGTTTTTGATTGGCACAAATTATTCAAAAAGGATCAATAACGCGTTGACAACGAACCACATCCAGGACGGCCATCAACATGTCAAAAATATAAAGGAATAGGTGCTTGAGAATCGACGATTAAGAGTCAGAGATCTTACTGGCATCGTTGGAATATCGGAAGGATCAATGAAAACCATTTTGAAAGATCATTTGGGCCTACGAAAAATGAAACTACGATTGCTTTCAATACCAGTAAATTTTTTGGAAAAACAGCGAAGCGTTCTCGTCTGTGAAACAGTTCTTTCCGACTACCAGAATGTCATTAAACGTATTATTACTGGCGATGAGTCTTGAAACTATGCTTACGACCCGGAAACGGACGATCAGTCGGCCGAATATCGTGGCAAAGGTAAGCTGCACCCGAAAAAGAATGTCAAAGCAGATCAAAAATCAAGGTAATGTTGTCAGTTTTCTTCGATTAATGAGGTGTGGTACATTCCGAATTCCTTCCAACCAAATTGTCAACAAATCTATTTTATTAATTGTTTTATAACTAAAGGATTATTTATAAAAAATTTAAGAAAACCATTAAAATTGCTGACGAAAAAAATGCTGTTTAATTAAAAATTTAGTGATTCGGGTCATCGCCCCTTATTAGATCAAGTAAGAGACCTACTTGGAAGATATTGTCGGCCCAAAGTTTTGGTAAATCGAAGGCGTTTAAAACAAGTTGAATTTTATGCAAAACTTTGACGTTTTTGGCTTGCCAATACTCAATTTTTGATATGAAGAACAACCTTTGCGATCATACAAATTTGGAGTTTTTCTTTTATTATGAATAGGGAACAAAATGCTTTGTTTTTATTCTTTGATTATTCAATTTTTGCTTTCACATGTTAGCGGTTATTCATTCTGCTTGTCAGTTTTCAAACATTTTTATTATATTTCCAATTTAGCGCTGTTATACAACTATGTAACTGCATACATATGTATGTATATACTTTTTTCCTCAATACATGCATGTGTACATATACATATGCAGACTGTTTCTTTCCGCCTTTCATTTTTGCCATTTATGCCATGATCTTCATTCTGTTATGGTATACCATTGTAATTTCCCTTCATTTCCGTCAACATCTCTTCGCTCTTTTAATTAGGTTGTTGTGCATGAGTACGTATTTTCCATAATTTTCCTTTGTGTGAAAGCATTTACAGATATACATATACATATGTATGCATTTGTGTATCTTATAATGCAAAATATTCATAAGTCTTTCCCATTCAGGAAAAAATCTATTTTGTTCCCATTTTACCGTCTAATTGTCTGTTTGTCACATTTTTGTTCACATCGCTGCGCTCTACCGCACCTTCGCACTCTGCAATGCACTCGCAAAACTCAATTGCATTGTTGGCATAAGCGGCATAAGCATACCGCTGCCCACCTTTTTAGCACAGTGCAATTCACTTTGCCATTTTCGTTCGTTTGCTGCACTTTGTTTGTCAGTTGGCTGCCTTTCAATCGGCTTATGCTCGCCATGTTTATGCATGTGCACATTTAATGCGTTTAATTTGCAACTTTTTAATCAGCCTAATCGGATTTGCACTGACAAACTTGTAACGATTCAATTCAGCAAATTCCGCCATACCCATAAATCCACATACACATTTACAATCCTTAAAACATTTGTATGTGCAAATGCTTATTATATTTGTGTATGTATTTTTATAGTAGTATGTATATGCGAGTTATGTATTAGAGCTGCTTTATACAGTTTGCTTGCTCTTATGACAGTTCACTGTTGTTCGACAGATTTTTCTTTTGTCTGTCAATAATGCCGCTAATCGATTTTTGCGCATTATTTTAAGCCAGGTGAACTGATAAATTCAAAAATAAATTGGTAATCGAAAATTTCAAATATCTATATACATACATATGTACGTTACTAAGTCCCTGCAATGAACGCCATATCTCTGAAAAATATCTACTTTTGAATTTTTGCCATTTGGCCGGATACAAATAAGTTAGAAGTTTTCCATCCACAGTAGATCAATATGAATAAATCGACTCAGCCAAGTCCGTTCTTCAGTTTGTTGATATCGATGACATTTTTCACATGTTTTTTCCTCTCAAGCCCGCTCTTTTGTCGAGACTGCTGATATCGGACGACTACAGCATAAACCTAAATTGTCGATCCAGTCCTTGTGATTTCCATACGAGATGTCTTCAACTGCCTGCAGATATATTTATACAAAATTAAGTTTTGACATGAATATTGTTGTACTTGTGAAGGGAAGCTACTGTGCAATCGAAGTTAATATTTTTCCTTGTTTTCTACTCGTACTTACCGAGGCCATTATCATAGTCAAGTTCATAATATTCTATGGAGACTTTATGTGGTGGAGGCCTTTAGAAAAGACCGCACTTGCAAAGAAACTCGAGAGGTGGTGCAAAAAGGTCCACTCATCCGTAGGATCTCTTTATTCAACTCCAGATTCAGACTTCCTGAATATTGCAGTGTCTTTCAAGCAGAATTTGCAGCCATCTGCTGCTCCGGTGTGCAGCCTCCTTCAGAGAGTGACCATTCATTCAGATAGTACGGCGGCAATACTAGCCATGAACTCACTAACAGTGCATTCAAGAATGGTCGAGGAGTGCCTAACCTCGCTATCAAGCATTGAGTGTTTTTGTTATAAGACTGGTATGGAGCCGGAATCGCAGAAAATTGCAAAGCTGATAAGCTTGCAAGGAAAGGTACCCTAGAATCGCTATCGGTAGATTTTTCTCCTACTACTGGATAGCTTTGCTCCACGGAAGCTCGGCCAGCGCTGGGCGACCATCGGTACATGCGTTGACACAGAAGTCTTTCCGCCCAATATCGATCGCAAGAGATTTAGCGACCCTTTTGCCTTCAGTAAGGCTAGCCTCTCCGTGGTTGTGGGGCTTTTAACAGGTCATTGTGCTATTGGCGTCCTTGCAATAAGGTTGGAAATCTTACCAGACGCCGTTTGCAGAAGCTGTATGGAAGCAGATGAGTTGGAAACAACTCAACACTTCTTTCTTGACTGTTTTGGAGGGAGGTCAAAACTCAAACACTTGGAAGCGCATACCTTCAGACATCCCATCGAACTGGCGGGAGTGGAAATTCTTTGCTATGGCTTCACAAAGGACTACATAAAGCAGTGCAAAAGCGATCTTTGATCAGCCATCTAATCTAACCTAACCCACCCAGGTCATTGAGTTTCTTGAAAGGAATAGAACATACGAAGTCGAAAAGTATTATTTAGTTGAAAGTTCTTTGTTCTTTTTCTTTCCTATTTTTGATATAATAGCTTGTCAGCCATTACTATCAATCAGTCTAGTTTATAGTCAGGCCTTTTTGGGACCCTGGTCATAGCACATCGCTGTAAACTGCAAAGGCGGTAAGTTTGCAAGAAACATACCTGTCCTAATTGCATCGTTTTTGTCCTTACGTTCATGAGTTTGACATCTGGATCCCGCGTGAGCTCAGCAGGCGTCAGCCAACAAATAGCTGCTGTGCTACTGCGAGATCCTTCTAGACTAGAGTAGAACACTGGAAATCCACTGAGCTACTTGGGCTCAGTAGAGTTCATCTTTTGCAATCGTAAGAATTTTCACTGAACCTTGTCTACTTGACGTAGGACACTAATTGTCAAGGTTGTATGGTGGAAGGTGAGGAAGAAACATCCAGGCACTTCCGTTGCCATTGTCCAGCCCTTGCAAAACTGCGGTCGGATGATAGTTGTCAGAGCTGTATGAGGAAAGCTAAGGTGGGACGTCTTCTGTCGCCTTTGTACAGCTTTTGTAAGACTGTAGCTAAAACAACTCGTTAGTCATATCTCAAACAAAGCTGACGAAAAAGCTGGAAATCAGACCTGCCAAAAAATTTGTGCAGACTCCTTTCGATCTATACTTAGCAATGTTCATATACCACATTGAACAGGCGCTTTCAGGCGTCCCAGTGCGAGCCATTTTTGGATCAATCTCTTAACCTAACCGAAAAATTGTAAAACTCGGCTGTTGAATAACCTTCAACTATGAGTTATAAATCTCAGCGGCACAACTTTTGGTTAACGAAACCCATTAAATATTTTCTGCTTCGAGAAATGCGAATAAATATATGGAAATGTATATTCTGCAAACATAAATTTTTGCAAATATTTACTTAAGCATTTCTATACATATATACGCACGGATAGATGTATGTGTCAGCGACATTTTTGGTTTACCAACCAGCCGTTTAATGATTTTCTCAGTTATTGTCGTTTTGTTGATTTTACTTTGCGTGTGCGCATGCGCATAAACATTTGTACAACTTAAGGATTAGATGAAAACAATATGAATTTCGGGTATTAACGCAAATAACAGTACGTAAATGGTTTTTGCATTAACTTCTCACGCAAACAACGGGCGTGTTTAAATGGCTGCGTTGCGTCGGCGCATAACGAAAGCCTTAAGTACATACATACATACATATGTGCGTGTATATATCGCATATAGCTGCGCATAAGCACAGACTTTCAGCGGCTGTGTGTATTTAGGACGCAAAGCAAACAATTTGCCAGGGAAAAGCGCATTGATTTACAGCCGGAGCTGGTGTGATTTGATCCTGCAGTTAATGTGATTGTTTTGCCAAGGATTTCGGTGTTTTCATATTTACACTCTTTGTGGTTATTGTGTAATTTCCATTTTTCAGCAGTTTTCCGCTTTAACTCCATACCCTTTGCGGAACGTTAATGAATGTCATTGCAGTAAGTAAATAACGGAAACAATAAATATTTACCCGCTTAGGCGGACAAGTATGTGGATACATATTGATTGAATGGTTGAAAGGACAAAAATATTATGAGTTTTCCAAATGCGAATGTGTTAAGAGAGAAAGTACACATATGCATGCATATACGTTGTTATGTACATATATACATATGAAAATATATAGAAAGGTATTGTCCACTTTGTCAGATTTTCCTTTAGTACAATACTTAAGCATTTCAGGCTACGAAATGCCATAAACGCTAAGCGGATATTAAATTCGCTTAGTGTTCAAAAAAATATTGATTTTTTTTTCGGTTTTTTTTTTTTTTTTTTTGTTGCATTCACTCTTGTTGTGGTAATTGCATCATTTAATCCACTTAAGACGCACGCGCAACGCTGCCAGTTGGATGCTGGCACCCGCTGTGTCTGTAGCGCTATGTGCATATGTACATAAGATTGCATGTTGGAAGCGCAGCATCGTCGGTGGCGCTGGCACGCGTTAGCATTTAGGCGTAGCAGAAACTGCTGTGCCTCAACGCAGTTAAAAATTAAATATTTGCCGCTTTTTTATTAAGTTAATTACGCGTAGTTGATTGGAACGCGTGAGTGTGTTGGAAAGGCGTGTAAAATGACGGCGGCACGCCGTTGGCGGCCATTTTCGATCGGCCGCCGTTAGCTGCGGTATCAATATGTTCGATGGGCAACCAATTTATAAATAGTTAAAAAATTTTCAATATGGTTGTTAAACGTACATACATACATACATACACATATACACTTATGTTAAATTTGTTGCTATAATAATGTAGATAAGCTGCCTGTGGCGCTTTTATTTCCACATTCAGTTTAGTGAACTCATTAAATTTTTGATCGCGTTCTATTTTCCTTTAATGCAACGATATATTGGAAATTTTACAGCTAAACATAAATATGTACATATGTATATATACATATGAGTACATACATACATATATACATTATAAATTTAAGCATTTGTACATATATTATGTACATAAAATAACGCTTTTTGTCCATATTGGCTGCCACAAGTTTTCGTTAATTAATTGCCGCTATTGATTGACGTTCGATTGCCTGATAAATTCGTTCAATTTATTGAGATTTATGTTTTGCACAGTTTTAGATATATCTGTCTTTATATTGGATATATAGAATTTTTAATTCTGTGGCGGTACTGTCAGTTCTTACTACGACAGATACATATGTATGTACTTAGTATGTATAGTACATATATGTACTATATGTTCTCGACAGCTGGATGAAAGACTTTATATACTATATAAGACCATTAAAAATTTATTTGGAGAAACACAATAAAAACATAATGCGAATGTAAGACTCTGAAGCTTTATTTGTATGCTTGCTTTTTATTTCAGAGAAAACTTTTTCATATGGTTTTAATTGACCGAGTTTATATTAAAATTACATCGTAAAGCTTTTGCAGTTATTTCTTTCATGTCTTCCATTGCCCACACATACCAAATTCAGCTCCAACGCTTATACTTTTAATTCGAGCTGTTGAAAAATGAAAATTCTAAAAGGAAACTTATCCATAATTTTACCTTGCTTCACTACAGAAACATTCTGTACTTTGTCTAAAGTAGTACATATGTACTTGCTTAAGACACACTCCCCCTATTAAACATGTGATATACTATCAAGCATACTAAGACAGGTACCTCAGTCTCAATAACTGCAGAATGGAAACGGGTAAGAGCTCCGTTGGCTTTATGTGGTTTACTATTGAACTTTTGGGTCTCAGGCCAGCTCAACTAGCAGCTATGCAACCGTAAGGTCTTTCTGGTCAGAATAAATCGGACACAAGGAATCTCTTCCCTCTTAGAAATGCCCACCTTTCAATGGCTGTAATAGTTCTAAGTGCACATTGCCCTATCGATATTCAGATTGAACATTTCACCGGATGCCACTTACATTAGCTATTTGGAAGAAGATGAGATAGAATCATCTCAACACTTCCTACACGAATGTGCCGACCTTGCTACATCAACGCAAAAACATTTCGGATTTTATACTATTAGACACGTAGGTGAAATCCGGGAAATATATATATATATATATGTATATATGACATCTAAGCAGAATTCTGTTAGCTTCACTAAGGATTGTACATGACAGCCTAAGTGTGATCCCATGCCGAGAGATCAGCTATCTAACCTAACCTTATTTAACCTGGTGACCGTCGATGAAGCGTACCAGAGCACACTGGTGGCTTTTCGATCCAGAGACAATCAGCTAGCTTGATGAATTATAAATAATCATATTTTGAGACCCGCCCAAGTCGATCAGCCTTAATCCATTTGGGGATGTTTCATCATGGAGGCTGAATTTACCGAACGTTGTCCTTCTTTGCCCACCCTAGCGTTGAAGTCGCAAAGCACGCTTTTGACATTGTGGTGGATGCACACCTCAAAGGTGCCCTCCAAACGCTCATAGAAGACATCTTTGATCACGTTGTCCTTCTCTTCCGTCGAGGCGTTGGTGCAAATATGATATATTGATGAACATTGCTTTGATGGGGACTTAGCTAGACGTTCATTCACCGCGGTGAATGCCAGTACTCGACGACGACGTCTCTCACCCATAATGAGTCCCACGTCGAATTTGCGCTCCTTTATATGGCCCTGCAGTAAAAGCCACAAGGGCCTACTCGTCTCAGTCCTTGCCTCGTCCACCGCACTTCTTGGATGGCGGTGATGTCAGCCTTTATTTTTACGAGGACATCAACCAGCTAGGCAGCGACATCTTTCCAATGAAGGAACCGAACATTCCTAGTTGAACGCCCTTAAATCGTTCCTTAATGCGTTTGCAGTGGTTGATATCGAAAGGGGGGTCTCTCATTCAAGGCTGTTTTCTACTTTTCATTGGGGGTGTTTTTTTACGTGGCGGGTGCCAAACCCAGCGGAAAACCCTGGAAAGAGGATATTTCGCCTTTTCACTTTGGCTCGGCTTCAAACTGATGTTCTTTTGCTACCCAGAAAATACTTGATCTAAGACTGGAAGTCCTGTGCTGCTTGAGGTATATAGTATATACAAATAAAAAAATCGTTTCTGGCCAAATGAATGGCGCTCAGAGAATTTTTCTCTTTTGCGTGAATTCCTCCGTTGGAAAGACCAGGTGGAGAAGGACCTGGCTACATTTGGATTCAGTGAAAAGAAAGAACGACTGGTGCGCTGTTGTAAACTCTTCTATAACCGCTTCAACAGTGGTTATGCCAATAAAGAAGAAGAAGCTTTGGGAATTAAAAAAACCTATTTGTACAAAGGATAAATTAGGAAGTTGTTGGAGCCTCTTTAGAAGAAATTTTAGACTTTATTGTATCCTCCAATATCTTGCTATTTGACTAATTCTGTTTCGAGACGATGGCTGCCTGTATCGAGACCACATCAAGAATTCTGTATAACGTATTGTTAAAGTTAAAAACGGGCTATTCCGGCAAGTCGTTTATTGATATCAATAGATTTGTTTGTTTGTTGTTTAACCTTCTCGTTAATACGCTTGTATGCATACATATGTACATAAATAATTCTACAAAGGCTGCCCAGTGACTTTGCTTGCCTTTCTGAATTATGGAAACCATTTTTTCTGTCATAATAAATTTCAAAACCTATTCCTAATTTAAATTTATGGCGAACCAATCAATTTTTATGAAACACTCTAATTTCCGAATTTGTATCTAAAAATGCACAGATTTAATGAGCGCCACAGCAAACCGGTTAAATATTGGCAATAAAATATTGTACCAAGCATATGGTGCATTTCAACAGTTCAGGTTTTTCTTAACGATGCCAACAGCAACAGTGTGTGGCGAGGAGTGGTGTTGTGTGAGCGTCACTAGCATAAATCCGTTCCGATTACGCGACATCCAGCGATAATAAAATTAATAATAAAGCAAAGCAAGCAACAATACATTAATTCTGTCACCAAAACCGTCACAAAAGCAACCGCAACAACAATGCGTACGGCCAACAACAGGCAGTGGGCCAAACAGCAGCAATAAACAGCAGCAACGACAACAATTTGTTGTCACAAATACATATCGATATGCATAATGCCGTATACATGACTTTTCAACATAAACTACGCACATACACAAACATACATATAAATATGTATGTGTGCTTGAGGTAGTGAAAACCTCAAAGCGGCTGATAAAAGCAGGAAAAGGTAGCAAACGACACAATTTGCCGTCTAAAGTTGTCACCACACAGTGGACCAAATGTGTTGGCGATAAGCGGGGCACCCTCTGGTATATTCATACAAACACATCCATACGTATATGTGTACCTGTGTGCATGCGGTAAGCTTCGTCTTTATCAGCGCGCTACATATTTATGAGCGTCCATTCCATTGGCGTGTTAATGGTTAAAACAAATTTAAGTCACTGCTACGACGCTTTTCGGCTGATAAATATTCAAATGAATGAATGAACTCGTATGGCGATTTAATGGCACACACGCGGAAAACATGACGTTAATTAATTTTATTTCATTTCTTAACCAATTCTATGCTTGTGTTTTCGTCCAAAATTTAATGCTTAATTAGTTGACAAAAATGCGTGTTTCTTGTTCCCTTTTACTTCTATTACCACACTTTACCGCAAGCCATGTTTTGTTTTGCTAGTTTTGTTCGTTAAAGCAAGAATTGACCATGTTTTTGGTGATATGGTGGATAATAAAATCCGCTGAATATCTAATTAACGGTAGATTCGGTTAACCGAAATGGTTGATATGCCACAATAAATTTATAGATGAAGGTGGCAGTGAGAGGGCCGGACCGAAATGAAACTTGATACCTAGAAGAGGTGAGTGTAAGGAGTTAATTTTTATGTGTTAGCGGCCACAGATCTAAATCTTGCTTTCAAATTCTTTTTCTTCAAAAAATTAGAAGTACTGGTATATATTTCTTCCATATTGAATAATTTCAATAAGATTGAGATAAGCAAAGGTTAAATAATTCTTTAGATAATATACATTTTCACTTCGTCATTCAAAGAGCGGCCGTCATCGGAATTTGTGGTGCAGTAAGTCAGTTACTTTGTATACTTAATAGTAGTTGCTTCGCGGCGAAGGCTCCTCTTAGATTTAAGGAAGCTGTGTAAATGAGGGGCTCTATGGATCTGCCCGTCTGTTGGTATGCTCGAACGAGTCATCGAAAATTGGATTCAGTGAATAGGCCTTCTGAGACGAAGCTGCGACTAACATTTGAAAGTGATAATCTTCAAAAAATATATACCAAAAAATGTTCTTTCGAATGATAATTTGAAGTTTCTGTGTTTTTTTTTTTAAGTAGGGAATCGCGAAATGGATCACCCTTTATCTTTCGCAGCTTTTAAGCCGTTCTTCGCCAAGTCCCATCAATCAACCAATAGCCAGATGATAGTTAACCATCGGATAACAACAGTTTACTTTAACTTCAAGTATATTTTGATAAATATCTCCTGAGCTACAATGCTTCCTAGTCAGCAATTTTTCTAATATTAACTAACCATCGGTTAAATAGAGTTTACTTTCCATTCCATAAAATTATGGTCTTAATAAGTTCTGAATTCCAATTTGTTTCCTCAGATTTCAAACTGTATATTCATAAAGGAAAATATTTTCACTTTAATTGTGCAGCTTTTAATAAATTTTATATTATGATAATTATGACTACAAATGCAGAGCTGCGATTCTTTGGACGCCTACCATAAGCTCATTAGTGTTCCTTATTTCATTCAGACTAAATTAAATTGACGAAATTTCACGGAAAAGGATAAACTGTTAATTATATATTGTTCTTGCGGACATTCTATTTTGAATTTTTTTCTTGAGCTCACTTTTATACCGATCAAGGTCAAACTTGGACGTTAAAACCAACAGATTTATTTAAGAAAAATATAATCTATGCATTTAATTTAACAATTCGCAATGCACATTCGCACGTCCTTTATAACCAAAAGTTTTGCAGTCCTTTTTAACTTACTCACATACTTAGATATATGAATCTATTTAAACGCAACAAATTTTAACAACTGTCGCCACACAATAAATATTTTCATTACATTCATACAATTGCATTTATCTCTGAGAACAAAAGCTACATACAGACAAATATATATGTATGTTTACTAAGGTGATTCAAAAAATTTTTTTTTTCTTTTTTCGTTTGGTACTCTGAGAAGTAGGTTTCTAGACACCTCTACGGAAGCATCTCCAAGAATGAGTTCTTAATTGTAACGGGAAGATCCTTTTACTTACAGTTTTCTATTTTTTCTTATTATCAGATAGAAAAATTTATATCTCGCTACCAACTACTTGGAGAAATATCTTGTTCCTTAGATTTTTAGGAAATTGAGTGCTCTACAAAATAGGTCTCTCGATTTTTTCGTAAGCCTAAAAAAGATAAAAGATATTAACGGTTGAAGTTTGATTATTTTTGGGAAAATTTTTTATTTCTTATGAATTTTATAAATCAATGAAAAAGAATCCTTATGATGAAACTCATAGGTTTTTGGAGAGGCTTTCTTAGAGATATCTAGGAACCTATATTTCAGAGTACCAAACGAAAAAAAATAATTTTTTTGGAATCACCCTAATGTATACTTAAACACAATGCAAATAATCGAATAAAGAAAATAGTCGTTAAATTGCCACACACGTTTGCGACGAACAACAACAATGCTAAGGTAATAAAACATGTGGAGTAGTAAATGCTTTTGTGTAGATATATACATATGTACAAAGGTATTTACTTTCAAAAGACACACATTAATATATCCATAAATGTAGGCAAGGAATATGGCGTCATTGTTGCAATACTGACAAAGTGCTGAAGCTGCCAAACTGTTTCATCATTGTTTGGCAATGACATTATTTTTGCTCTGGCTTAATTGTCCTTTTCGTCCTTTGACAACTAAGTATCTGATGCATATGTTTGTTTTACTTGAATTGTATTTGTGTCTGTGCAGACAAAACGGAAGGATATCCGAATGGTGTTGTCAAAACAAAATGTGATTATCGTTAATTTATGTCATTCAAGATCCTTTTGCTTTCCTGTGGTTTTATTGGAATTCACATATATAAAATATATGCATACATATGTACATATGCACATCCAAAGATCACCCTCTGATGCAGCCAGCTAAAGAAGTTATTCGAATATACATGTGTATGATCTATATAGCAAAGTCATCTAATTTTAATTATTTCTTGATTTCTTCCCTAAAATGAGACATGTATGTATATGTTCATACATACAAGTATGTTATCTTGAGTTGATAAGAAAACCGGCAACAAGAAGATCGGAATTATTCATATTAGAGATATGGTGTTAGGACCAAAAAAGATCTGTACTTACATACATAACTCACACACTGACCGACATATTTGGCGTAAGGTATGTTAGAATAACGAAAAACATTATTTGAAGTAGTAGGGGTAGTATCGGTAGTAAATGGGGTAGTATACTAAAAAAATTTTCCCTTGGTTTCATAAAGTGGTTACTTGGGTTTCGGGTTTTCAAAAATTTAATTCTTTTTATTGTCTAATAAAATTCTACAGCACCTTTAAAATATTGTCCTAAATTTTTTAGTTGTTCTGAGTAATCGTTTCGGAGATACAGCTTTGAGAACTTGTGCGCGCGAGGCTAGCTAGGTTAAGTGCGCCGTCTTTAAGCGCGTTTTTCTCGAAATAGTGATTTTTAAGTAGGTTGGCAAGATTTCTCAAGAACTAGATAAAGGACCTTCATTAAATTTTACACAGGTCTTTGACATACAATTCCTAAAGACTTGGACAAAGGATTTTTTTTCGATTACAACTATTTAAAAAAAGTGTCCCGAAATTTTTATAGAAATTTAAATTTTTTTGTAAAATTGTTTGTTAAAAATCCAATCTTCAGTTTTTTTCCTTCGACCAAGTTCTAAGTTAAGGTTTTAACTAAAATGCGCATTTTTCACTTTGGATGATCCTGTAAGGTGTTGTTCTGCTAACGCGGACGTATCCTTTTTCCAAGGGGCTACCGGAAATGGCGTGACAATGGGCGAGTATAAAATTGTATTTTTAAAAAATTGTAGAATTTATTTGTTAACGCATAGTGTATGTTTGTAACAATTAAAATTTCTCATGAAACAAAAATTGTCAAAAAGGCTTTTTTCCCGAGGAAACCTCTGTAACCCCTTGAAGATAGATAGATAGATTAAATATTGAGGTTCTGCACCGCGACCTACGGTCTATTATGCCCTCTCCTATATCACATGACCTCCCAGAGCCCCAGCAACCTGAACAGTTCCAGTAGTTTACAGGGTGCTAGTGAGGTGATGTGATCCCTCCTGATATAGATGGAATCCAGGGCCTTAAGACTTTTTAGGTGTGCTGGTGTCTCCTGTTCCAGGTCGCAGAACCGGCAGTTAGCACAGGAGCCCGTGCCCAAGTTGGACAGATGCTTCCTGAGCTTACAGTGCCCTGTGTAGACTGCGACGAGGAGACGGAATTTCTCACGGGGGAGGTTAATTAGTTCTTTAAGCCTGGAGAGGTTATACCCGCCTAGGAACAGCTTGGCGTGGCGCATGCTTGCTGCCTGCCGCCAATACCGCTCTCTCTCCTCTCTCTCCTCCGTGCGGAGAACCCCTTGAAAATGACAAATCCCGGTTCACTTCACGCATTTACCGATATTTTTGGTTAAATATTAGTAATAAGTACGGGATTTTCAGATTTGGTATCTGGGGCTTGTACAGTTTTGTTCCAAGTGTCACAATATTTTGACTTGAGATGGCATAACTGAAGGCACATTTTCATAGTACAGCTTTCTAAATATGTTAAATAGGTATTATGACGTCAAAATAAGTATATGCATAGCATTCAAAGATAAAAATCCTATTGCAATAGTTCATACATATGTACATAAGTATATGAACTACAAATTCGAAAAAAAATCGTATATGATTCCATACGCCAAGTGGGCACGCTTTTCAGTTCAAGTGTTTATTTTAGCTTTTGTTTTTCATTAACAGGCATTCAACAAACAATTGAAACACCAAAAAACGAACTTAAATTGAAATATTGGAAATATATTGAATAGAGCATGTGCCTTCATCTGCATAAAGTACTTACTCACATATAAATATACATACATATATACATATATGTACGCCAGCAAGAGTATATACATACTTACATTGATTGAATGGGCAATAAATGCTTGAAGAATGTAAAATCAGTTGGCTGTCGTGTGCTCAAGCACCTATGTATTTGTTCACCAGTTGTTGGTGTGATTCGCCTTTCAATAAATTCGTTAATTTCAAATCAAATAATGATTTATTTTCTTAAAAAACTGTAGCTATGTACTCATGAATATATATATACGTATACAAAACCATTGTTTGGCGGTATGAATGTATGTATATTGTCTTTAGGAGGTCTTCGAGAGTGTTCATTAATAAAAATATTTAAATGAATATTTTTGTTTTCTCTGCTCATAAAGTATTTTGAAATGCTCTATGTATGGCGTGTGCATACTTTGTAGCTTATTGCTTCGCTCATGCTTGCGCACGCTTCACCACATGAGTTGGGCCACTGGATATGCATACGGGTATGTTACTAGATTTAAGTATGTACATACATAAATATATAATAGGTTAAGCCGTAAAGGCTAATATCGAGGTTAAACTTAAACTATAAATAAAAAAAAGTATCCCTGTAAGGCAGGATTTTTTCAGCTACTGGAGTCATTACCGGACTTTAAGATGTCTAGTTGAAAGATTTATGCCTAATCACTAAACGAATAACATACATATAACATAATTGTTTAACAAATCTAGATAATGAATAATGTTTCTTAATTATGTATTTGAATCTAAGTTTTTTTTAATCAAATATGAATATTTTTAATCAAAAATCATTAAAACTTTTTATTTTGATTTTCACTCTTCAAAACTTTCAACTACATAATTTGGTTTCTTTTTCTGGCAAAACTGTTTGAGACAACTATGTCTATTAGTAGGACTAACATCCATTCAAGATTGCATGAGCATTTGACAGCAAAAGAAATGTGTTCTCGTAGGACCCCACACAATTTGATAAGTTTCAAGATGAGCCGAATCCAACAAAAGTTGATAGTTTTTTTTTTTTTTAACTGGATATGTCGCAAGCGTGCCACCAGAGCAATTCAGAACAGTAAATTCTAAGTGGTACACAACTATTTTCTTGGTAGTTGTCTTTCAAAAAGGCAGAAAAACCAATCGCCGAAGACGGATCACTCTTAACCACGACCATGCGACCTCCCACACATCGACTGAACCCATTGCATTTTTGAGCACTCAAAATTTGATGAGTCATCCTCCGTATAGTCCTGACTTGGCACCGAATGACCACCTTTTATTCCCGTTCGTAAAAAATAAAATAAGAGGCCAACGTTTTTCGGAACCTGAAGAGGCGGTTAATGCTTTCATAAGGCTTGTCTTGGAGATACCTCATTCAGAGTGGCAAAATTGCTTTGACAATTGGTAATCGTAATGAATGATTTTGTGAAAAACAATAAAGCGATTTTCGACAAAAAAAATTTTTTTCTCGAATCCCGAAATACAAAAGACAACCACGTATACAAATTGATTCGAATTGAAAAAAATCCATTAGAAGTAAATTTTTTAAAAAAATATATACCTTGCAAGCCACCCATCAGCAACATCACCGATTAATTACCCAAAAGCGGTACCAAAGATTTCTTTTAAAGTAAATGAGTTTCTTCAAGCTCAATAGACAATCATAATTACAACCCTCGTTTACATGAAAATTCCTTCAAAGTTATGGGATTTTTAAGAGAAACAAAAATTATTTATATTTATGAGAAACTTTGAAAATTTTGCCTTAACCTTATATAATATTGTAGTCCACATAAACTAAAAAATTCAGTACTTATGCTTTTGGGCTCACCCTAATATAATATACTTGGCTGGTAAATGTTCAATATTCTAATATTATTTAGGTATGTACTTATTTTTGTTACTGAAATATAAATTTCTTTTTAATGAGCACGTGACGTGCACGCCTAGCAACTTTCTTTCACCTTCACATTTCGCTTTAAATATTTGGCTTCCAAAAAATTTTTTTTAATCTTTTGTTTGCCGACAACTGGGTATATCATTGTTGTAAATTTTCTAAAAAGAGTGATTAATTTGTAATTAATAATATTTTTTCTTGCAATCACAGTATTCTAACACAGGCCGTGGTATTGCAGTCCATGCCGACATGGCGGGTTCACTTACATTTCAGCTGTCATATATTTTGAATCAACTGCCGAAGATCAGATGAACTCTCACGACAGATACAATTACAGATCGCGATTTGCTAGAGAAAACTTATCTTCAAATTGCAAAAAATTTGGGATTCAGAGCGCGTTCACAGTGAAAGTACGCAAAACTAAAATATCCCCCACAAAACCACATTTTTTTTAAACACTTTTCAGCTATTGAAACTATAAAATAATAAGAGAATTGCTACTGGTCGAATATTCGGAAACACCCTTTTCATGCGTACATTTAAGAGATCGTGATACTTTGTAAGGATCTCAATCTAAATCAGACTGGCTAGTCAATTGTATGTATTGTATTTTAGCTTTACATCAATTATTCGCAAACTGGCGGATTGAAAAGTAAACTTTTGACCGAAGTCGATAAAAATTCTCCTTATTTGACATGAACGAAGTTATGGTCGAGCCAGCTATGGTAAACTTGCTTTATTGGTATCGCCCATTCACCACTCTTAATATGCAGCAATAGCATCGAAAATATTAAAGAAGCAGTGCTTAAAAAGCGTCGTCTTGGCGTCTGAGAGTTAGCAGAAGATCTCAAAATATCTTATACTCAGCATATTTTGGTTCATATTTTGGATGTGAAGCGATTAAATGCCAGACTTTTACCAAAAGATCTAAATCTTTTGAAAATCTCCCTCCAAAAATAAGATGAAACCGGAATTACTGAATACCATTGATGGCACCGAAGGTCATCTCATTCAACGTTTACAACTGTATAGATAATTGAATTAAGCGGTGGCATGCATATATTGGATCAGGAGCTTATTTTTAAGACTAAAATTAAACTTCCAATAGAGCAATCGTCAGTTAAAATACCCATAACTGTGGAGAGGCCAGCCTTGCTGAGGGTAAAGAGATAACTAAATTTCAAAGAATTTAGCGACAGCGGACTATTAATGAGTTCAAGGCTAGTAACGCCGCTCGGCTATTTGAGTGGATGGTCCTTTATGACTGCAACCTCGGTGAAAACACTGCAGTAGTCAGTCAGGAAGTCTGAAGTTGGAGTTTGTAGAGGGCTCCTGGTAGTAAGCCCCTTCCGTAAATAGTGCCCTCTCCTCCAACGGCTTCTTACCACCCAAAACTTCCTCGCCGGTATATGCGCAGAGAAGGAGCCGCCAGAGTTCGGTTTGGCGACTCCATGATCCAAGTGATCCAGTATGAAGTCAAAGTGAGTGAGGATTTCCGAGTGTTTAGAGACGTGTTCTTAAAGGAACCCAGATTCTCTGACTGCAAGAACAACTTTGGCAGCCATACACTCTCCGACAATGTTTAATGGTAATGATGGATGGAGTAGACCTTAGTGCACCACACATGTTGATGAGCGCCGCTCGTTTAACGGTCTCGACTTTCTTTGCAAGTATGGTCTTTTCCAGAGGGCCACTTTCGGTGAGAGACCCCACCTTTTGCCAATAGCTCCTCCACAGCAGTACAAAGCCAGCGATTCCTGTTTTGCTCTCTTTTCGTTATTCGGCTTCCATCCTTTCCAGTATGAGCTCTAGATATTTCACTGTATCCGCCAGTCGCAAACGGGTATCTCGCATTTGCTGTAGCTGCTATACAAACTCATCTTTTCAAATTAAGCGAAGATTATTTGATATCTTATTATGCTATAAAAATAATTATAAGCTTCAGTGTAGCCAAAGTTAAAGTTGTTACTTGTTTTTTGTTTTATGATCCTTTGCGCGTTGGCAACGGCGAATATCGAAATCTATGGAACAATGAGTTGTGCGAATTAAACGACTACATTGCCATAGTTGAGGGAATTTAGAGACAGCGGCTTCGCTGGCTAGGTCATGTGCGAATGGAAGAAAACATTCCAGCTCTGAACGTATTCGACGCAGCACCCGTCGAGGGAAGCAGAGGACGACGTCCACTCTGTTACGTACAATCCTTCAATATGAATGTCTTCAGAATATTTTGGTTTCAAATGCAATCGAAGCATCTTCTCTACGCTGGTGTTTTGATTAATGATGATGATGTTGCAGCAAACAAGAAAAGTGATTGAATTATAATAAATAAATAACACCAAATGTTTTTTTTTATTTCGTACTTATAAACGAGTATAGAGGAATATCGAAAGGTAAGTAAGAGTGTGCGTGTGTCAATATGCAATGCGACGCCATCAAGTGCGCCTGCTGCACTCCATTGTGGCATAAACAGCTTCTATGACTTTTGGCTGACTGACTGGCTGCCAACGTTGACTCCTCAATGAATGAATGCCATTTGAATGAATGACTGTAGATGAATTTTAATGCATTAAGCATTATTAACGCTGCATCATCGCGTTACAATTGCTGATGTTGCAAGCTAACTTCATAAGAGTGCATACATATGTATGTACATATTGCATGTTGTTGAGCAGCTTCTTCATACTTAAAGGTGGCTGCAAGGCACTTGTGTCGCATGCAAGTGCTTACGCCTGCAGCTCTTGCTGTTGTTGTTGCTGCGGTGGCTGCTGCTGTAACATGCAGCAGTCGTCGTTTGACGGTTGTAAGTTGAATGTTGAATGACTTATCAGGCGCATTGTTGTGCTTACATTAGCCTACGTAATGAACGGCACTTGAGAATTTTTGTGTATAAGCCCAACTTAACTAGACGGCTTTCAACAGTCGCTGCAACTGCAGCTGTTGGTGCTGCATGCCACAATTGCACAATGTACTTGTGTATGTTTTCTCAGTTTTTTTTTTTTGGTTTGATCATGGCAGTGGCAACGTGGCAGTGGGCAATGTGAAGGTGTAATATGTTATTTATGCATGCCGCAGCGTGTGGCATCATGCGTGGCGTTGATAACCTGCTGCTTGGCAATGACTTGATTTAAGTGTACACTCCTTGTTGCCACTGCTGCCGGCGCGCGTGTGCAATTGTGTATAAAATATGACTGTTTAAGTGGTTGCTAGCTGCCCCAGCTACTTATATGCGCCTGTCGCTTTTGTTACTATTAAAATTTTAAATTTTTTTTGATCCGTTAGCTGTTGGCGTAGCCCCACAGCGACGTTGCACAGTTATGTTGCACTTGAACTTGTTGCGTGTAATCGCTTTGATAAAGTACAGGTATGTTCTGCCACAAAAAGGCTTAGAAACAAATGTGGCATATCAGCGCTATGCAATAAATGCCTGTGAATTGTGTTGAGAACGTGCAACAATGCACTTGCAACACTGTTGCCATGGCAAGAAATTTGCATAGTCTGCCGCGGTGCATTTACCGTTGTTGTACTAACATTTTTCTGCTACTTTGGTGGCTTGCGCTGTGGCAAGTATCTGCGGCAGAGCTATGAACAACAATTAACAATAAGTGTCAACATGACTTTTGCGGGCTGTGAATTAGTCGCGTGCATGCGTTTATGGTCAAAGGCCAACTTGTAAAATGGCTAATGTGTGTGGGTAGGCATTTAAGGCATGCCTTTGTTTTAAGCCGCCAACGGCGTGCGAGCTAACACAAGTGTCGATAAATGCGACTGCAAGACTTTGCAACATATAAGACGTAAGCGTGCGTATCTATTGTGGTGCGACTACAAATAAATGCATCGATTTGCCGAAACTTGAAAAAAGACCGCCGCTGCCATTTGTGCACACGCAAACCATTTACACACAACGCTAAACAAGCGAAAGCAGCAAAATAAATACAAGAAAACAACAACTAGCAACAGCCACTCCATGCTAGCTGCAGTATTTGCATATCTGGCAAGCAGCGATGTCCCTCTACCTACACACATATACATTTACACAAACATTCATATATACACATATTTATGTATGTATGTATATTTGCACAGCGACAGGATCTACACCGGCATTCCAGCATTAATGTGTGCACAGCATTTGCTGCGCCGGCAACAGCCACCAAGAAACAGTAAACAGCAATCACAACCGCTGCCAAGTATTTGCCACTTAGCCATAAATGACAGGACGCGCACAGAAAATCGCTTAAATACTTATGCGTTTACCACGTTTGCACTTCCAGCCTCTCTGTGTTGCAGCCACACGCCAGCACCTTTCCATCTTACTGCACAGCTGTCACATTGCAGCGGTGAGTTTGTGTGCGTTTTTGTAGTTGTAGCAACCGCTGCTGCGATCATTGCTTTGCGATCGTCACTTGAACCCTCACTCGTCGTTGTCGTTTATGCGCTTAATGGCGATACGCCTTGGGAAAACTCAATAATCCGTTAAATGTGTGCAAACAGACAAACAAGTAAGCAAACAAACAAAAAGAACAGTCCGCCAGAGTATCCCTCTTGCTCCGAACTTAAATACATTACGGCTCTCTTCCTTTTTTCCTTCAAATTGTGTGTTTTCTATATTTGCTCAGACGTTTTCAGTTGCGAAAATGGAGTTGTTGCTGCTGGCAACTATTGATGAATCAATGCCAGCTAGAGATATGTTACTTGGAAAATGCCATAGATCGGGGAGTTCTGCGTTGTGTTGGTGTCTCGTCACTTGAAAATAAATTTTAAATTAGTGAGACCACCATTCTGTGATAACAACGCTGAAGATGACCGGCTCTCTATTGCAAAATATATTTCTGCTTTTTGAGGAATGAGGGATGACTTCACCTTCATCCAACAACGTTGATAGAGGACGCAAATTACGCGTGACGTTTTTCTGCAAGACCCTAATCGAAGCGGGATTGTCCCCATAGACTTTAGACTTTACATATCCCCACAGAAAAGAGCCTAACGGTGTGATATCACACAATCTTGCTGGCTAATCGACCGGCCCAAAACGTTCTGCTCACCGAAGTGTTCTCTCCATAAATCCATTGATTAATGCGAAGTGTGGGTATTGACGCCGTCTTTTTAAAACCAAATTGCACTGAGATCAGGAGCTTGAATTTCAGGTATCAAGTAGTCGGTTGTCATGACACGATAACGGTCGCCATACGTTCTCAGCGGCATCATTTTTAAAGAAATGTGTATGGACCGATGAGCGAAGCGATGTCGCTTGGGAAGGTCGAACGACTTCAGATCCTGCTCAAGCTACGCCAAGTCGTTCTATACGACAGTTCGAGTTGCTGCGAATGGCACCGCCCGACGGTTTTCTTTACGTACAGCTTTAAATCAGTAACAGATCACTATCATATTCCCGTCGGCGATTATTGTCACATTTCTAGACAAATCCGACAAGTACATAGTTTTATTGAGACCTTCAAAAATTACTCTAACGACTTTCAACATGCCACGATAACCCACATCCAAATTCCCCGAATAGCAATCACCACGGAGGACGAGGTGACAATACCCATTATCTCGTACCGACGTATTGTTGGCTCTTTCAAATGACTGTGTGGGCAATATCCTGCAAAGTGACTGTGAGAACACTTAGCAACAGCTTTTGACGCTGTTTAAGTACAATCCGAGCAAGTTTCTGTGTCATTTCTTGACTGTCGACGAAACATTGTACGACTGGTACCGACCAGAGATCAAAGCACAGTCGAAAATTTGGGCATCACCGACCAACTGGCTTCTGTTTTCTTAGTAAGGAAGACCAATGCAGCCGTTTTGTGGGGTTCCCGAAGTGTGTTCTATAAGTAGAGATTACCTCGAGAAGATTATACCCTGAATTGAAGAAACAACGGTTTCGTTGGCGAAGAAAAATATGCTCTTTCAGCATACGAGTATCAGCACTTCAAATCACATAACCGCCGACGCTGTGGTCAAATTGGTCAAAGTAAACTACGAACCGTTGCCACATTCGACGTATTTTCCAGTATTGACAAAGTATTGTTTTGGACACTCGCCGGTTAAAAATTATAATCGAGTGATCAGGCCAGTTCTGAACTGAGGTCGTGAACCTCCTAGTGAGTCACTATTGTTGTGTGTGGCTTGTTGCTGTTGGCGTGAAAGAACACAACTCCTCTCCTATGGGTCAGAGCTGGCCGCTGGCGATTTCTTCGTTCAGACGGTTGATTCCCTGTAAATCACACCAAATATATAGCACAACCTTCCTAACCGTCAATCTTGGTCTGGCCACTGTTTACGCCAGCTAACCGCGATTCAACCACGACCGTTTTCGCTTGAAATTGTCATGCCTTTTATTACCTGAAATTATTCGGTTCAGAAATAGATCGAGTTTGTTTTTTACAGGGCCATCGAATTCACCGATTTCAGCTATTTTATCGATATTTTCGACAGTAACCCTTCCTTGAGCGTGATCCGCTGTAACAGTGTCCCACAAAGCCATAGGTACTACTCACATTTTCAGCCATATTTGCTTTGCCATATTTGTTTGCTTTTCGAATGTAAAATAAGACGTATTTTTTCTGTTTTCTGGTGTCCAATTTTGACACGTGCTCAAACTATACTTAATCAACCAATAAGCTGTATAAAATAGCCTTTAGTAAAAGTGCTATCTTTCTAACGCCAAATAACTTAACGGGATCTAAATATAACTCCAGAAAATTATGTTTTACTTTATATTAGACTGTATAAACGGTGTACAAAAACTTAAGAGAGAGAGAGAAAGAGAAAAAATAAGGAGAGCACTGGGGGTCTATTCTGCAACTCGATTCAAAAAAAATTTACTCGAATTCGGATTTTTTATATTCTGTAACTCGATTTTCGTATTTTCAAGCCAATTTTCGAATATTATATTCGTTAGCTTTTGAGTTGTAGAAAGCAAAAACGTAAATTGTACGTATTCATTCTGGCACAGACTGGTACAACTTTCGCATAATTAAATATAAAGTAGATCCGAATTTCGAATAGAATACATTTACGAATCGAGATACAGAATAGGGCCCCTGAATGCGATTAGTTTTTCGCTGAGCTTTGCAGACTTGTTTGTGGGGTATGGTCGGACAAAAGCTGAATTCCGATGATCACAACTTAACGAAACTAATGTAAAAGTCATGCTTAGAGCTAAAAGAAAAGTAATGGGATCAACTGACTGTGTATATAATTATTGCATATTAGAGTCAGTGACGCATATCCTTAGCAAGCTTCAAGCTCTTCAAAATGGCACCTGTATATTCGATTGTGTATTCATTTCAATTGACAAGCAATTGTGCTTATTTACCAATTAGCAATTTTAGAATCACAAAACTTTTCCGCATTTAACGTTATGCAAAACATTTAATTTATTCACTTATTTATGTGTAATTGACCGGATTTCGCAGAATAATATGGCAGCGACATTTTTTCAAGCGCGCACTTGAAGCCAATCAGCCACTCAAACAGCGATGGCAACGACATTTAACTTGTTCATAAGTTTTAATTAAATTTTAATTGAACATGACGTATTTATGAGTTTGACAACGCGTGGTTTTAATTGCCTTTAAACTCACTGTAACTGCTCACTGTATACAGTTCGTGGCGCAAAACAATGCTCCGCCACGTTGACGTTCCTATTTGCCCGGCGCCAATTGCTCGCTCCACGCAATGCGTATGTGAGCTTTATTAACCCGTCACAACGCTTTAACCAACGCGCACACTCACACACACATTAAGGGCGACCCGGTCACAGACGACGTGCACGCGTAATTTTAATCGGCGTGAGCAAAAAATCATGTCAAAGCCTACGATTGCTTACAAATAGTCCTAGTTAAGTGCCTGCACACACACTTGCATATATATGTGTGTTTGTAAGTACTTTTACATACTCAGCTATTTTAAATTCAATTAATTTGCATGCGAATGCATACTTACATATGAATGTAATGTATAGTCATTTCTTAACCCCTTCAACACCAAATATTCTGGATTTTCGGAATTTTCGTTCTTTGTAAAAGTCAAGTAATCAGCGCTTACACAAGTCGAATAACTTCGTGGGTAATCGCACGTTTATGTTCTTACTTAATTATGTAAGTAAGTATGTATATATATTTGAATACTTGCAAATATGTACCTCTGCACATGTTTACAGTAATTTTTGAGTACTCGTTTACATAAGTGCTTTTAATTATTTTTCGTTCAGCAGCTGTTGCTTTGCCAACGACATTTTATTAAAATGAAGAAAACAGCCGAAATGTTGACTATTCGCGTTGGCACAACCGAAAATTGTATGCATTTCAAATTTTGTTTTGGAATATTTGACTTGTGCTGTCGAAAACGTACGTACACGCCTTAGGTTATTGACACTGATTTAATTATAATATATGGATTAAATATGTATTTATGTACATTTTGCGTACTTTTACAATATTACTGAATTTCAAATAGAAAGTTCGTTCAACCTAACTAAAATGTAGAATGTACTCCTTGAAATTAGAAAATACCAACGGTGACCCTCTCATCGTATAGTAGATTAGTCACACTACCGATCAATTGCGTATATTTAGTCGGGCGAACTGAGTAACTATCAGCCAGTTTTCTGGATCGAACAGTGTCTCTATGGTAGCAATATGATATAATGTGAACGGAATGTATTCAGCTTCAAATATGCGACATGGAAGACAAATTGAGTCTTTGGGAGCTTGAAAGTAAACAAAATTGATTCAGAACTAAACTCAAGTCATTTTTAAACTATATCAGATTAATGGATTTGGTAAAGGTACAAAATTTTGCATCGCAGTGGCACGGGGACCTGTGGGCAAAAAAATTTACATTAAATACCGAGATGGTATGAGAGGGCTTTATGAGAGCTGGTGGTAAAATTGGACGGTGGGCGTGATGTCACCCACTTTTTAGTGAAATCACATATTTTGAGGCCGACCGACGGATTTCGACTAAATTTTCTATGTGGTATGTATATGTAAGTTGTACGGTGTGAAAAGGGACGAAATCGAACCACAACCAACCACGCCTCTTCATTCTTTCTAGTACACAAGTCAAGAAGTAAACAATATAACGGAATAAAATTTTGCACTAGCAGTTCATTTAAAGTATGCCACCGTATGACCAAAAGTTGTCCAAATCCAACCAAAACTGTTCAAGCTCCTAGGTGCCGAATATTTGGACGCCAGTATCCAATGGTTGATTCGGGGGAGAAATGGGGGACATTAATCCACCTTGAAAAGGGCTAAATGGGTTATTAATAATTTTACTATTCGGAAAAAATATAAAGTAATAAGAAAAGCAACGATACTCATGGTAGCCGTCATTCACTCAGCGTGGTCATTCAGAAAGAATCGGTTGATCTATGAATATGATAGATATGCTGCTTGTACCGAGGAACATTTTCGTTCCTTTTATTCAGACACGAAAAAAATGGCGGCAGAACTGAAACCTATACCCCATAATTCATAGTTTTTTTCGTATATTTTGCATACTTCTTGTGACGAATGCGAGCTCTGAACGCTCTACGAGTATTTCGACACTTCGCCGCGTTAAAACGTGGCTAAGGACAAACTGCTTCTTAAGATAGATTGATTGACCTTATGCTGCTAAAAGTTATCAAAATATGTTCAAAACTTGGTCCATATCGATATGTTTTCTGACATTTTTCTGTTCAATACAAGAATTCCCTACAGTATTATACATTGCAATAAACATATTATGCCACCCGCACGTTTATAATGCGTTTTTTAATTTAGTAGGATTTGATATTAGAAGATCGATTTGAAATTATTTTTTTAGCACCCGGTGGTAATGGCGGCAGAACTGAACTTCCCTAGATTTTCGATCATCCGCCTGATTTTGCTTCATATGATAAGTGATTGAATATGAGATACCTTAATGAATCTCAGGGAACATTTTTTTAGTGTATGGCATGGTAATAGTTAATAAATAAAATTGTGTCAATACTACCCCATCCATAATGTTTTTGGTTTTTTTTTTTAACAAATCTTATGCCGAATTTATCGGTCCGTGTATGAGTTATATAGAGTTGACATTTTACATCTTAAGGTATTTCCTGACTTTGATTCTTGCAAGTTGAAAGAGTATAAAAGAAACTTATTCATTTCCTACTTGTTTTTACGATATTTCATAAATCTTGTGTCTATTGGTAAAGAACGTGAACAAACTTTTAAGTGGATGCATGAGAATATTTCAAACTAGCTCACAGAGCGTTGTTATGATGGAACATAATTCTACCACAATTGGCCAAAACATAAATATAGTATATAAAATACATTATATGCGGCCAATATTGCTCCTTGACAGTTCAGATCCGAATTAAGAGTTTGGCCATATGGAAGTTGCTTGCGGTAGATGATAAACTCCCGATTCCACAAAACACATAGCAAATCCTTTATGGCCGTCAAGTTTTGATCACTGTTTGCGGTGACTCACCCCGTTCCGACCTCGACCGTTTTCAGCTAGACATTATCGAAAGTAACCCACTTTTCATCACTAGTAACTATCTGCTTCGGAAGTGGATCGATGTTTTTGTGAGTCAGTATAGCTTCGCAGATGGAGATTCCGATCATATTTATAGTACGCGAGTTACAGATTACTAAAGCCAACTTGGAATTCGGAAAATTAAATAATTTTTCTAGGTCATATAAATTTAGCCGGATGTTTGAAAAGGTTTATATCAGGTTAATAGAGCTAGAGAAATATCTTTTGAGGCATTGGTCTATATTTTCGGTTTATAGTTAATCAGAGGTCATCAGATACGAATTGGAAGCTTATAGTCCACTTTCGGTCTTGTTTAAGTGAAAAGTGTCTTGCTAATTATACGAAGATTTTTCCGATATCTTGCTTGGTGTTTTGTTTATCGATTACAAATTGAAAGATTCTGATGAAAGTGGCCGTGGTTGCAATCGGAACTCACTTACTTTATATGTCAAGAGATTTTTATGTATCAAAACCATTGTCCAACTGTAACCATTCGCCGATTTCACCCAATCACATGAATACCTTAAAATGTAGGCTCAACTGAAGCTTTTGCTACGAAAGCCCCAAATTGGCAAAGTCAGAGACATTTTCGGCAGGAATTTCATCAAAAATGTAGCCAAAAAAGTTCTCAAAGCAAAACAATGCGCCACCGGAAATATATGTCCACATTAGAACATTCTGAAATGCAAACCAAGATAAGCATGTTATCAACAAATATTTGTATGAATGGGGCAAGCACGCGATACTTAGATAGGAAGCCGTGTATAAATTCAGAATAAAACTAAAAGTGAACACAAAACGTCAATTAAAAGTTGTGCCAAAAGGTGGCCAAGGACGATGTGCACTACTCACCTAGCAGTCTACATAGAGCACCTATATTCACTCGCCATTTTATAGCCATCAGCTACCAGGCACCATCGTGTCAGAAGTCGGCGCGCAGGTGAGCTGGTTGAGTTCGGGTTTGGTGGCCTAGCGGTGCTGTAACATTGTTCGCAACTACAAGTAATTAATTTTACCACTACAAGGTTTTAATGACTTCTCTAAAAACTTTTCAACTTTTCAGTCGACAAGTGAACTGCCGGACATGCCATTGTTGGTCCGGGCTAAAAGCTTTGCCGAAAGCCAAAGGGACAAAAGCACCGAATAACAAAGGTAAGCGCAAATAAAAGCTGCCGTGCAAGATTGTAAATATATAAATTCTTAAGTTGGTATTTTATTATGTTTTGCTGGCGGTGTGGCGGTCAAATGTGGCCACAAGCAAAACGTTTGAGCCGAACGTCGAGGAGAATAGGATAGTGGACTCGTTTCGGATCTACCGCGTTGTTTTTGTGCGAGTACTCTATGCTGGGAAATGCAAATGCTTCGTGGAGACGAACTCGCCGGCATCGCATATGGACTACAACAAAGTGTTTGGCTGGTTTGTTGTTATAATTTGAATTTTAGGGTGTAATTGCACCCCGAAACAGTCATAAATGTATTTGCCATTTAATGGACTACAAATTCCCTTTATATGGTACGTGTGTGGTAAAATATCGGCCACGCGAATTTTATTGTCGACCACACACGTTGTTGTTGGCACTATAGCTTATAGTGGCGCCTTTAGAGAATTAAATGCATGCCCCATGCCATCAAAGCGCTTAGGTCTATTGCCCGATTGCGGTGCTGTTGCTGTTGCTGTTGCGTCAGTGATGATTGCATGCAACATCAAATTGAAATGCGAGTATTTTATAGTAATAAAGCAGTAAAACTATAAAAATGTGAAACACTAAGAAGTACAAGCTAGTATTGGGACACACGCGCGCTAGCAGACGCTGCGGTATCTGTTTGGTTGCGGCGGGAAGAGTTTGAACCGAGGATTTATTGGAGACTTGAGTGAAAGTTGTTGATGCACTCAAGTGGTGGACGTGATTTTATGACTATGCCATGACAATTTATGTAATAAATAGGGTATTTTAAGCATTTAATGAGCTATTATTAAATGAAATAAGCATAAATTGAAAAAATCTGGTAACCTTAGACATCATATCATAAAATTTTTCGATTTATCACATTAATCCTTAAATTCTAAATTTCGAATCCTAAAATTTAACTCTACTTCCAACTTGAAACGATATGACTCCATGCAAAATATTAAATTTGAACGGATGCGGATAATAACGCGTGTTTATTTTAAACGTGTGGCCTTCAACGAGGCGATATTGTCTTCAGAGTTGGTGTTTTTAACAGCTTTTACTTGATTTATACTCAGTTTGGCTTGTTATTTTATATCAACAGACTTATTCTAGTAAAGTCTTTGTAAATCGTGCAAATTTTTTACAAAAATGTTTGCTCGATTCTGAAAAATAATCGTCCAGCAGATTCAATAATTAGACCAACCATGGATCGGCCTTGTATCACGTTTACTCTAGTGGATGGCATCAAAGACGCTGTTGCTGCTATGGAGAAGAGTAACCAAGCAGATCCGAATCAGTCCATTCGCCATCATCTACAACAACTGGCGCTGTACCCATCCACTTCATGGAAGATAGGGCATCAAACGCGTTGCGCGTTCGGTGTATGGGCCCAAAACGAGATAGCCACCGATCCTCTTTTCTCACATGGAAACTTTGTTCAGCGATGAACATCACATTTAATTGAATGAGTGTGTTAGTGAACAGAGGGAATCATGGTCCATACTTCTTCAGAAATAAAGCTGTCCATTCAATGAAAAACGCTTTAGAGCCATGAATAATGACAACAACGAATACCGCAGTATCGTCCGAATGGATGAAAACATTCTAGCTCTAAGAGTATTCGACGCAGTACTCGTACTCTTCAGATCAGGTGTAGAAGGACCTGACTACGCCTAGGACCTCCAATTAGCTTCAAAGAGCGAAAAGGAAGAACGCGCTGTTGTAAACTCGGCTATAACCAGGTGAGCGATGTCTACCCCAATATAGAAGAAGAAGAATTGGAGGATGTTGTTTTAGAGAACCTTTGGATTCAAAATGATGACGCTACATGCAGTACAAAAACGAAAAAGGCAATTTATTGAAGGAAACTTTTGGTGAGTGCACTATTTCTCGTATTGGGATCAACATCGGTGAACTATTTTTTGTGGAGTTATGAGGAGTTGGCTGTCTTCGTAGATAGCCCCTAGAATTGACGCCGTGGAATGGAATAATTCAGGAGTTATTCCTGACGTACTGCTCCAATTGCAGCAAAATGTGGTCTAAAGTTGGGCCTTCACTTGTCGAAACCCATTTTTAAAACATAAAGGCAAGCCCTTATCTTTATCATAATTCTGCTTGTGTAAGGACTGAAGCCGTTCGACGATCCCAAGCGACAGCGTGTCGCTCTATAGCCTCTTGACAAGTTCCAAAAAGATCCAACTTTTTCGAGCCAAATTTTGTTCAGCGATGAGGCCCATAGGTATGTAAACTACTAAAATTACCACAGGTGGGGCGAAGCCCAACCTGAAGAGATTCAAAAGCTGTCATTTTATCCAGAAGAAAATGGTTTGGTGTAGTTTGTGGGCCGGTGGAATCATCCGCTGATAACCATATATTTGATGCCTGAAATTTAAGCTTGTGATCTCGAAATCTGGCGCCACTTCCCACACATCGCATCAATCAATGGGTTTATTGAGGAAACACTTCGATTGAGCCGGTCGATTGGTCACCACGATAATGTGATATCACACCATTAGACTTTTTCCTGTGGCGATATGTAAAGTCTAAAGTCTATGCGGACAATCCCGCTTCGATTCCGACCTTGCAAACGTCTTCTCTTCATTCGACCCTCATGGACATTCAGGAACACCCTAGGCATTAATAAAAATGGATTTTCAGAAAATATTTATCAATTTGATTAATTGGAACGACTTTTGTTCGGTGTCTCCGACTCAATGGTTACATAGTTAGAGACTAGATCTAAATTGGGTATATGATTCCTATATGGGTTAAAATCTTTCCACAATGCTGACCACCCTTGTAAATATATAGGAATACATACATATATGTATACAAATATTTATTATATTTTAAAACTACTCGGCAACACTTTGCCACACCAAAATCGTGCAAAACAAAGGCGCAATAAATAACACTGAACAACAACAATGTAGCAACTCGGAATTTAAAATTGAAATAACTTGTCGCAAATTTTGTGTCACCACTTACGGTAGAACAAACAAAAGCGAACAAAATGACTACATCACCAGCGGACACGGCGACACTAAAAACAATACAGTTGTGGCAAAAACTCGAAATAAAGCAGCAAAATCACAGCGCAGCAAAGCAAGAAATCGTTAACACCCTTACCTACTGCGCTTTTTATAGTGAGCGAGTGGCAATCGAATGCGATTGATCTGGTGGTCCTAGCGCATACATACATTCATACACATGCACATGCAACAACCGTTGCCGCGTTAACTGGTCACAGCAGCAACAACACAGGAAACGTTTCTCGAATTCAACGCGCGCGTCAAGAGTGTCACCGCCGGTGTTGCGGCCCTGCCGACTTTTCACCTCCTCGTTGATTGCCCCGCTGACATCGTACGGCGAGGTGCCAATGACAATCGCGACCGGATGTCCCAAATCAGATTTTATTTCACCTCTGTATATCTTCTTGTTTTATTTCTTCCTATTTTTTATGGCAAGACGAGTGGCGTCTATATGGAACCGTTTTGGTAGCCTGACGACCACTACTTTATGCCTTTGGTTGCCTTCTTATTGCAATTTTGGGCGATTTTTAGTGTTACCAAAGGCTGCGCGGCATAAAGATTGCATTAAGAGAATTGCATACAAATCAAACCAGTTGCTATGGAGTTGATTTCTGTTCTGCTTCTTCCGAGCTTATTATTGTGCTCTACTGCTTGGTATTTTGTTTCATCCATTTAATCGAGAAGTTGCATTCATCAGTACGTTTTTCATTCATGGAGAGGGAATGTCGTGCTTGGTTTGTACATTATCAGGTTCGATATTTATACCATGAACAGGGTATATTAATTTTTGCACCATGTGGCACCTAAACAACGTCGGAGACCCGATAAATCACATATAGTGTTATATATAGGATTATATGTATATATAAACGATAATGAGCTGAGTTGAGTTGAGTAGCCCTATCCGCCTGTAAACATGCAAACTGCTCCATCTTTTAACAGAGTTTACAACAGCGCACCAGTTGCCCTTCCTTTTCGCTGTTTGGTGCCAATTGGAGAGTGTAGCCAGGTCCTTCTGCTCTTGGTCTTTCCAACGGCGTCTTCCTCTTCCCCTGCTTCCACGGGGTACTGTGACGAATACTTTGAGAGTTTGGGTACTTTCATCCATTCTACCTAAACCATAATAGCCGCTGTCGCTTAAATCGCTGAACTATGTCAATGTTGTCGCATATCTCGTACAGCTCATCGCTTCACCGATTGCGGTATTGGCCGTTTCCAATGCGCAAAGAATCATACATTTTTCCTAAAATCTTTCTCTCGAAAACTCGTAACGCCATGCCTGTGCACCATATAGTCAGTGCTCAAAGGTAAACTACTATCTCTCCGACCGAGCTACGAGAGGATGCCTCTTAGCGAACACATGCATAGTGAGGAAACATAATGAACTCCTCTCCAAGAATTTCCTGCTAGTGTGCTTTCGCAGATATCATCCCTGCAGTCGCCTGCTTTGAGCAGAATCGCCTACTAGGAGCATTAAGAGATCATTCCTCAACTACGTCGACGACATCAAACAATACGGTGACCAGACTTCGAACGGAACGAACTTCTCACAAACATTGACTTCATTCAACGGCATCAACATCTTCACCGACTACTCTCAGTGAATATCGTTCTTAGAGTCAAACCATTGCAGACGAAGATCTCGAGTTTCCTCGAGACTGACCTAACGGCGATTAAGTATCCGTTAGAAAAAAACATCGGAGACGGGAACTAGTCCCTCAGGTTTTGAGCTATCGACCTAAAGTTTCGCAAACTATCGACATCGGACGACTAAAACGTATAGCTGCCATACAAATTGACCGATCCAACTCAAGTCCCTGTATATGGAAACATATGGAAACCCTTAAATTATAAACTGTTTTTGGTCAGATTGGAATCTAGTAAGTTTAGTTTTATATTTTCTGAAGAATTTATACTTACTTCCTTCTGCAATCATGTCTTATGACCGGTAGTAGTTTTTTAAAGTCATACAGCTGAGATTTCTTTAGGTGTCGAAGTACTAAATTAAAATATTTTTTAAAATGTCATATCAGGTATCTCAAAGCAGCTGTACGAGAAATTTGAGTTTAAAACGAATGTATACCTAAGTTCAATGAATAAAACTACTCGTCGTTTCTTTTCCAGCGAACAATTTGCATACTTTATCCAATGCCAGAAATCGCTTTCAACTCTTTCAACTCCACTTCCTTGCCAGCAAAAACTGTAACAATGCGAATGTGAGGTGTGAATTAATTTGCTCTATTATTCAGTCAAGTTTAGGACATTGCTTGAAACAAAGGTAATACATATTAAGAAAAACAAGCTGAAATAAAATCGAGTGATGAACATTTGTTGTGCTGAAACCACACACGACTGATGCGCATATTGATCTGCGGCCAGCGATTCCAAGAAGCTACACGCGAACCGGTTGCCAATCTGGGCCGCACAAAACCCTACGTTGAGTCTCTAATCCCTCGTCGTTGTGCTGGTGTTTTTATCAACAGAAATCTTCAAAATCCTCGTCGTTGCGACCATACGTTCGCGCTGCTCCACCAGCCAGGCGCGCTTTGGCTGTCAATACATTTTCCGTACGGTAGAATGTTGACACTTTTCAAGTCCCTGTGGATTGCACATACATACATCCAGCACACCTACATATAGACAATGCGAAACAATCGTCGCATTGATTGCTCGTCTTGTACGAAAAGTCATTCAGAATCCGTTGACCAAGCAGCAAATTCGTTTCATTCATTCTTTACTTTATGCTTTGGCCCTTTACATTCCTTGGCGTCTCGGTTTTTTAGGCGCTCTTTCATCGCCGGTATCAAGTTTGCTTGGCTGCTTGTAAGGTTTTCATGAATGAAACCAGTAGTCACGCAGTTGCCGATAAGCTCCACAGCAGCTATGCAGTCAATCGGTTGATTGTTTGCGCTTCTTCTTTTTTTTTTTGGTGCCGCCTTCACTTCGCTTACCGCTGTTGTTGTTGTTGTTATTTGTTGGTGACTTGACAAACGGAAATTGTCGACTTTACCGATGAAGCGAGACAATCAAATGCAGGCATATTTTCAGAGCTAAGCAACAACACTTGGACAAGTCCAAAAAACTACAAAAGCAAAAACATTGATAACCAGCCAATTTCGCAATTTCTTCGCCTGCAAATGCCTTGAGCGCCTTAAGCCAACCGCCCTTCATCTCGGTTCACCTCAAATGGAAGCTCCGCGATTATTGTCTTTTTAATGATGACGCTTTCAGCCAACTCAAACACGTTGCAGGACAAATCCGCTTTCAATTCGGATGTAGCTGTTTGTGAGTTTTCTTTTACAAAGTTTCAATCTTCTTTTGTTTTACTTGTTCTGTAATATTCATCATTGTATCGTTTACAATTTTGTGTAAGCATTAGAGAGAAGTTGGTACTTTTTCTGAGATTATTGACTTTTAGAGGCTTATGTCCCAAGATTTGAAGAAAAGGGATATCATGCCCCCAAAACTCAACGTAAATAAAACGTTTAGGTTAAGCGTAAACTAGAATTAATCCGCTAGCATGGAATAGCTTCCAATAATTTAATTAGAGACCCAGTACAAAATCGTTTTCATTGAACTTTCATTGTACGACGAAATCGTGACCAACCACATTGTGTCATACCATATAGTGTTGGAAAGGTGGATTTTAAGCTTCATTTAACCAAGTTAAGTAAATTCGAGGAAGTTGAAAAAAAGTTTCAGCTGTTCAAAAATGAATGAAAATAATGAAGAAAATCGCTATATTTTGAAATTTTTGTATAAAAAAGGGAAGAATACCAATGAAATTTGTGAAGTTGACGGAGACAATGCTGTATCAGTTCGAGTAGCACAACAATGGTTCGTTCGCTTCCGTTCCGAAAATTTCGATGTGAAAGATGTACCTCGCTCTAGTCTACCTATCGTTGAAAAAGCCGATGAAATTATGGCAAAGATTGACCAGGACCGTCACATAGGCAGCCATGACATCGATAAGGAACTAAACCAGCAAACGGTTTTCAACTATTTAAAAAAGGCTGGCTACAAAAAGAAGCTCGATGTTTGGATACCACATGAATTGTCTTTAAAAAATTTAATGGACCGAACTAACATCTGCGATTCTTTTCTGAGATGGAATGAAATCGAACCATTTCTGAAGTGAATGGTTCTTCATTTTACTGCAAACAACAGATGAGATTGAAGCAAGCAATCAAAAAAAAAAAAAAAACACAGCCTGAACTAATCAACAGAAAGGGCTTCGTCTTCCATCAGGGCTTCGTTACACAACATTTGATAACTTGGCAAAAACTGGAAGAGCTTGGCTTGGAAGTTTTGATGAATCTACGACATAGCTCTCAGAGCTGTCATCCATTCGGGCGACGTAACATAGCCAGCGTTGCCGCTGACTCTTAATTCGCTGAACTAAGTCAATGTCATCATATATCTCGTACAATTCATAGTTCCATCCACTTCGGTATTAGCCGTTACAGCTGTACGAAAGAAGGCTGAAATGTAATCCCACAGTTCCCATATACGGAATTGCTGATGAGGGATATCTGAGTGCAGCTTCTCGACGTCGAACGTTCCTTCTGTTTGTTGACGTTCGTTTTTCGCTGCACGTTGGAGCTTACGCACATCTAAAAAAAACAGGAGTCGAGCCTTTCGTCTATTACAACACGATCTATGTGGTTGGTGGCTTTCCGATCCGGAGACATCCAGGTGGCTTTATGAATTATGAATTCTATGCTCATCCTCAATTCATTTGGAGATGTTAGATCTGAAAGGTTACCGTGGATAATATTCTCTAGCTGTCTACATTTCTGATAAAATAAGTGATATATTACAACATGAATATAAAAAACTTAGTAGTAAAATTATTTTTTGTTTACTCATTATAACCTCGAGAAAGTTCGTATTTAAACTCCTCATAGGAACCTTATAAATAATAGTTAGAATCTAACAGCAAAGTTATATATAATCACTCACAATCAAGATAAAGATATATATTTTCACGATTATTCAAATAAATCTAACAATGTGGGCGGTAATTGGTTTAATGGCGTGATCAAAGGCAATAATTCTCTTTGTAATGCACTCACATACATATGATCATACCTAACTCTTTTACGAGCCATGCCCCACTAAGTAACTCCTACACAGTGGACATAAAACCGATCAATATGCGGTGCTAAACATTTATTAATTATGTTTTAATGTCAGTCACATCATCAACACATCAGCAACGAAGAATGAACACGCATACGCGCATCTCAGCAGCTTTCCCCAAAAACGGGCCCGCCCATACAGATGGTAACACGAAATCCCCAACTTGGCTTATCTTTTGGATATGATACGGCGATCAAACGGAAAAGCCGCATCGCGCCATAACAAGTATTTAGCAGTCGGAACACAACTACCGCACGAAAAAACACTCGCCGCGCGTCATTCGTCATCCAGTGCCGAGCACATATGTGTACGCTTTGCGCATGCGCACACTCATGGGTCGCCCACGCCGTTGGAGGTCCGAGCGCTTGATGAAAGGTCGCGCTACCGCTGCCAAAAAGGGCCACAGCCGTTGCCGCTGCATACGCACTTGTCGCGTTCACGCCGCAAACCGCTCTATGCTCAGCTAGCGACAGTTACATGTGCTAACTGATGGACGTACGCGCAGCCATTCGTACGTGTGCGGAGTTGCCAGCGCCAGCGCATGTGTACGTTTGTGTGTATTTAATGGGTGCGCAAGCAACAATTTGGAACTTTATTTATAGGTACTCATATTTATTTGAAATTTGAAGATTAATATCGCTCATGGCATTAAAGGGTTTGCTGACGAGAACGGCCAACCAGCCAAGCCATGAAAATTAACGAGCAAAGAAATATACCAAAATCGAAAATTAAGTGAGGAAATGTGTATTGTTAGATCGGCTATGAGTAGAAATTACAAACAGTGGCGCAGACCAGTCGCTCCCGGCACCCTACCAACCTTCTTTACCCCTCCGCCGCGATCGAGACCATGTTGCAGGGCTGGCGTACGCTCCGAAGTGATATACAATTTCCAATTATGGTACCGCCGCCGTTTGCCACATTTTTCGTGAGTTCACGTTCTGAATACCAAAAATTTTTAATTAAATTTTTTTTTTCATGCAATCTCACTGCTTACACTCGCCTGCACACACATTTCTATTTCTATTGTCGTTGCACATGTTTTTTTCCAGTATTTTTATTTCTTTATATATTTTTTGGCACATTTGTTTTCCATTTGGACGACTTAAATATGCATTTAACAATAAGTTTTCGTTGAAAGTTGTTGTTTTTTGTTGTTCTTTTTTTTTCGTTTCATTGAAATTTTTGGTGAGTTATCCAAAAGTGGGACGTGCCGACGTGTTCACGGGCAGACAGGAAGTCTGTGCGGTAGCACTGTGCTTAGCGTAAGCGTTATACTTGTGCTTACAACAACAACTTAGGTGCTTACGTGACATAATATACTCGTACATGCTCATACGGTACATGTAAATGCACATTAGATATATTTTGTACAAAAATAAATGTAGTTTGTTTAATCATAGCCACGACATATGTCGTCGCCGCCTTGTTCACACCATTTTGGTGAAAAGTCGTTAGTTAAAATTCAAATTACTTGGAATTAATCGTAAATATGAAATATGTATGCGCGCACTAATGATTGTCTAGACCCACTATGTATGTATTTTTGTATTTTTATGGGTATGTAGGCATGTATACTTACGCAAATCAATCAGCAACATCAAATATAAATTTGCCGACAAATAAATAACTCACATTTTATAGGTCAGTTGATATATGTACATTCACGCATATAAATATGTTATACATAAAGGGGATTTAAAAATTTTGCATTAGAAATAACTATTAATCATCAAATGATTCACTCTATGGGCGTGGGCTCAAATCGTGGTAATCGAAAATCTATACGTATTCTATGTATAGAAAAATTCAATTATCGAAGAGAGCACAGATTGGTTGCAGGTGGTTTGAAATTTCGAAATTACTTTTGAAACATATAATAGTCACGAGAGGGATCCACATAAGCCCAGAGCTAAAACTAATCCAGATAAATATAGAGTTATGTATGTAATAATGATCAGTATGTTGAGACTAGTTGAAATTCGGGTGATCGACCGTCCGGGCAAGCTGTAACTTGAGTAAAAATTAAAATGTCTTGATGAGTAAGGCAAGTAAGTAAATGGGTGTAATCAGACCACTGCCACGCCTACAAAACGCCATTCAGGGAACATCTGTACCAAAGGATCACAGCAACATAGACATCTGTAGGCAAAAAGTTGAGAAAAAGCGGGAGTTCTTTCGAGCCAAAATAACCAAATTCGCTGAAAATAAATCCCATGAGAACCCCTAACGACAGTTTGAAAATGCCTATGTATATGTAATCGATTCATAAACACGCTCTTTCCTATATAACGGTTCTTTTAAAAACTACAAAAAACGCGATAACGAAAAACTTCTGACATTAAAGGGCCTGGATCAAAATTGGGTAATGGGCGTGGCACCGCCCTCTTGTCGGTGAATTCACTTACCTCGAAAACTGCTCGACCGATTTCAATCAAATTTGGCAAATTGCATTATTTCTATGTCACAGTGTGAAAATATACAACCACGCCTACTTTCCAAATAACAAAGTTTTAAAATTGATTATTGCACTTCCCAGTATACAAATTGACATAACGAGAAGTATGCCACCAAAAATTGCCAAATCGGACTAAAGCTGTTCAAGCGCCTAGGTACCGAATTAGGGGACCCCAGTACCTTTTTGAACGAAAATATCAGTTAGTGTGTGAGATATGTAATTGAAATTCAGAGAAAATTCTTTTTTGGGCCTCCATACTCGTATACCTAATAAAACGATTTTCGAATTTCCGCGTGACCTTTTACAGCATATATCGATCAATATGTGAGTTATAACCGCGTAAGCGGAAGAAGAAGAGGAGGTTAGTTACTTTAATATAATTGAGAGAGCGTGTTTTGCTCAGTGTACATATTTTTTTGCCTAAAATGAATAAAATTGAGCGAAAATTTAGGACCCCATATAACTAATATCAAGATTTTCGAACATCCGACTGACTTTACTCCATATGTTCAGCGATTGTACGTGAGGAACTTTGATGGAACCTCGGGAGCAAAAAATATATAAACTCGTGTTAATACTATCTCTCAACTAAGTACCTAATATAAGATCTTCAAAGTTAACTGATCGTATAATATTAAATACTATAGTTTAATGTCAGAAATATATGAAATTGATTCGTAGATTACTCAAATTCCCATATAGTAGTACATATGTATAATGATTTCATGCCAAATTGATGATTCCCTTCTTAAGGTATTTGCTTCGCTTTGGTCCTGGTAAATTGTAATAGTATGAAATGTTCGGTTACACCTGAACATAGAATTTCCTTACTTGTTCGAAAAAATGTTGTATACTTATTAGAAATAAGATTACAAGTTGGGTCAAGCATACTTCACCGGCTGAGAAACCCTGGTCGGAGGATCACTCCAACAATCATAATTTGTATGTTGCCAAAGTTTTGTATCCACACATTTTTTAATGGTTTTAAAATGGCATTCCTGAAAAGAGGGAATTTATAATTATAGATATTAAATAGGTCCACATGTTATAAATATAGCTGAGTCTCGGTGGTGAATTGAATATACGTAACATTCAAAATTAATGGCACACGAACCTTAGTAGGAGTGCTAACAGCTCACTGTCTAATTGGCAGACATGCTTCCAGTGCCATATATTTATTGCTGTAGAAGCTGTCATGAAGTAGAAGTAGAGGATCTTCTATGCGTATTCAGAGATTTGCACAGATAAGTCCTTTTGTACTGATAAACTTCATTATGAGCATGGGATGATCCAGATAGAAGACAATAGTGTGAGGGATTTTAGTCCCAGTGGTATCACAATTGGCTTCATCAATGTTGAAGTGCGTCATCGGACAGCGTCACTACCGACCTACCAAGTAGTTAATATCAATGGCATCTCAAAGGAATGCTTGAGTCAAATCATTCACAAACTTTCACAGCTGAAAAAGGTTCGATGGCAACAGCGGCTTTTTTCATCTTCATTCAAACGTGATCGTTTTTGAAGAAATTATTTAAGTTTCATACCAAAGGCTTATCAGTCAATGTATGATATAAGTATGGCAAAGGGTGTTTCCATAGACGTAGGCGTCCAATTTTCAAAAATTTTTTGTAATAATTGAAGCTGTATGTAAGCAATTTCACGTATCCCACCCCAGTGTTTCGCCTTTTATGTATCGAGATCTCTTATATACTCCTACTCCTTACATGAGGATTCAATTGACTCCAAACGGTTTCCCCGGAATTATCGTTTGAGTTTGCTGAATAACTAGAAGTCACACGGAGCTAAATCAGGCGAATACGGTGGTTGCGGCATAATATTGGGTGAAAATTTGACGAAAAACTCACGAAGAATCAATGCAGTAAGCGACGGTGCATTAACGTGGTACAAAAACCAAAAGTTGTCGGCCCATAATTCCGAAATCAGTTTACGAAAAGATTCGCGCAAACGACGCATAACACTCTAATAGTTTTCCTTGTTGAAAGTTTAGATGGGGGAAGGAATTCGGAGTGCACCACTGTCGAAGAAAACTGTCAACATAACGTTGAAGTGGCTTTTATGGCGTATACGTGGCTGTATAAATGCGAGCTAATTATTCTACTAAGACTCCACATAAAAATTAATATGTTTATTATATAGTATATTTTCGTATATCTCGTACAAATTCCAAAGCCCTCAAAATTTACCAAAAAGCTCTTTGCAAACTCAACAAAACACTTAAGCATATTTCACGGAAATAAAATTCCCAAATTAATTTCATTTGAACAGAAATGACAACATTGGTTCTATTAGACCGCAATCACCTTTTCAATAAAAATAAATATAATACAATATATGTTGTGATTGCCGTTTTTATTGTTGTCAACACACAGCAATACCGTGTAGAACTGATAGGTCTTTAGACCCTTTATTATGTAATTATGCTGAGTGTTGTTGGGAATTTTAAATTAATTACCATTGGACTAGACTTTGGACATGTGGCCCCACACAAAGTTCGAACGAACGAAATGTGGTCACACGGCTGCCCCCAAAACAAGAAAAGTGACAGAGAAAACATGTACACATGCATATAAATACCGAAGTAAGTATGTATATATGTAATAAGACATTGCGTTGACACATTTTGGCGGCAACAGTAGCAACGGGAATAGAAGTACATGTGTTGTAGGCAAGACAAAAGAGTTGTGGGGAACTTTCGATCACACTCAATGTAGAAGTAAAGCAGCAGTTAGCTGAACACCTTTTTTGCCTTTGTTCTTTAAGTTAGTATTTTGTTCCAAGACGTGCTAAATGCCTCTAAGTGTTCCTACTAGACTGTAATTGGGCTTGTTGTATTCATTTATTTATTCATTTGGATGTTTATTCTTTTAATGAGAACATGAACATATTTTTACTGTAATTTATGATTTTTCAACACCTTTATGCCTACGAAATGAGCAAATTCTACCAATTGTACCTATCGGTATTTAAATTTTTACCGAAATGGGTTATATACATATGTATGAACAGAAGAGTTTCATAGTAGAAGTATGCTGGAAATATATTTGAAGTCGCTGAGGTGCTTTTGAAATCTTTAACTTTTTTGAAGACTATTATATGTAATTCTTTTGAGGTTGAAATATTTTGTCTATTTTGAGTGGTTAGAAATCCTTAGATTGAAAGATGTCATAAAAAATGAAGAAATCAAACATATCTATATATATTTAGTACATTTTAGCGAAGAAACACTTAAATCAGCCTTCTATCCATACCAAACTATTGTGTAGATCACAAGTCGAAGGAAACATAGAAAATAGTCGCCCCTACAGCAAAACTCTTCATGTAAATGCTAAATGATTCTAGTAAAATAATGCAATAAACCAAACGTGAAACTATTAATAATAACTAATTTTGAACGAAATTTTAGTCAACGATCATATCATTATTGGAGAGAAGGAATGCATTGTCATTGACATTATTTGAAATTTTCCAGCAAATGTTCGAGGACCGTAAAACCTTTCTTTTTTATAACTTGATCAGAGTACATTGAATTTGCCAAGAAGCTCGTAATATCCAAAAAATCATCGGATACCCTATAAAGTATGCATAATACATACCTAAGTGATCAGCATGACGGGTTAAGTCGTTGTAGCCATGTCTGTCTGTACATTGTGACAAAAACGCACCCGGAAATTGTAATTAAATTCCCCGGGTAAATGACATTTGAAAAAAATTGTATTTCCCAAGTTGTTAGATCTATCTTTAATTACAATATCAAATATGAGAGCGATACACCTCAGTAGTGCGATGCGATCCCTACAATGGATAAAAAATTGAACAAAGAATTTGTCTTAAATTATTTATTTCTAACTTAATATCATGTGCGAATGTTGGAAAATGTGATTCAGTTCTATCAAAGACGGTCGAGAGATCGTTGAAGACATGCCTCATTCTGGACGCCCTCTGACTTCTGAAAATATTAAAAAGTGAAGGATATGGTGCTTGAAAATGGTTAGGTAAGTGTTAAAGAGATGTCAAGAGAGCTCGACATTTCTCATGAGACAGTTAATGATTTTGGGTATAAAATGCGTTCTTTCTCGGCTCGTCCCGATAAAGCTGAATTTTTTGAAAAAAAAGTTCCGAAAAAACAGTCATGCTTGGACAACCTTGAAAAGTGGGAATTGTAATGCTACATTCATTTATAAATTATAATAATGAGACATGGGTTTACGAATCAACAATCCACGGAATGGAGGTGAAAAAATATGAGCAAAAACCGAAGAAACCACGCCAAAGCCGCTTAAAAATCAAGGTGATGCTCATTGTTGTTTTCGATATTGGTAGTTTGGTACATCATGAATTTATTCCGGAGGGACAGACGGATAATATGCAGTTATAATTGGCATATTGAGACGTTTGCGTGAGAATATCCGTCGAAAATAGCGGGAACTATGGAAAAACAATTCAAGGATTTTTCACGATGATAATGCATCGCATCGAGCCACGACCAAATTTGAAGCCAATCACGCAATAAATATCATCGATCAACCACCGATTCACCAGATTTGGTTCGAAGAGATTTTTTCTTGTTCCCCAAACTGAAATTGCCGCACCGCGAAACTCGTTTTCAGTCGATCGAAGAGATGAAACAAAATTCGCTGAAAGCCATCCCAAAATGTCCTAAGAAAAATGTTTCGAGCTATAACTGACTAACTGTACCATAAAAATCAAGTCCTGTGTGGATAACTTTAATTTGTGAAGGGTATAAAATTTTACGTACCTTTGAAATTAACGTTTTGTCTTGTTTTGTCTAAGTACTGATCAGCTTTTGGCATATTATCATTATTACTTATTATATAAGTACTTACATTTTCTTTGTTCTGATGTAAGTAGGTATATTAAGGTACTAGAAAATAGTCACGTTATGACGAAAAACAACGAGTGACCAGTGATTGTAGGTTTTAAAGTGAAAATTAACCAAACGTGACTATCAACTTGTAGGTAGCCAATTTATAAATAATTAAGTGCATTTTTACACACGTGTTATACACAGTTATCACTTGAAGTTATCAGTTGTTCAACACGTAGGCTGAACAAAATGAACTTCAGTAAACACCCTTGAGCTATTTTGTTTAAGTTTTTCCAATGCACTGAAACTGATTAGTGCATGATGAAAACACTTTAACATCGGTTTCATTAATATTTACAAATATTACAAACATATACATATATAAAGTAAAATAACAACGCATTTACTTGAGTGGAGAAACTAAAACATTGTATAAATATAATTTTACTTTCTTAAAAAGCAAATGATTAAATATGAGCATTACCTATAGGTAACACCAGGCCGGCAGTGGAAGGCGTTGCCAGAAGCAAGCAACTTCAATTCTCATGGGTGCCAGACCACAAAGGCATCGATTGCAATGAAATAGTGGACGAGATTGCCAAAGATGGTGTACGGCTAACATCCGAAAACGTGATAAACATTGGGTAACCCATTCATTGTCTTTACGAGGATCTCAACAGAAGCATGGTAAAGAAAATTAAAACCCAATGAAACGAGCTATTTGAAAATAAATATACACCAAATTTCTATTGGCACTCTACGGAAAAAACTGTAGGAACATGATGGGAATACTAACTGGTCACTATCTGGTGGCAACGCACGTCCGCAGAATGGGGCTGACAGAAGGAGAAGACTAAAGGAAACGTCTAGACCAGGGCTCCAGAGAAACAATGAATCATCTCGTGTGTATTTATCGCGCATTAGCAAGACTACGCTGTATGTATCTTGGGTCCCCAAGGTATGATACATTGGATCAGGTATCAATAGTGAGGCCGCAGATTAAGCTAAAATTCGCATCAAGCACAGGTATCCTAAAGGATGACTACTCCGCTTGGACCTGGCAACTCCACTCCATCTGGAATCGCAATGGACCAAAACTGGTCTATGCGTGGATTATTACCCTACCTAACCTTAACCTAACCTACACCGCACGGGCAGTCGATTGAGAATTTTGAGTTTTATTTAATTGTAAAAAAGCCATTGTCTAAAACTAATGCTTCTTCCATATTGAACATAGGTGCCATTCATTTTAGATTTCATGTTTTAGTAGTATTTATTGCGTAGGAGATCCGCTGGCTTCTTGCGATTCACTATTGGACGTCGTCAACTTCTTGCCGCTGTCGCAACTTCATTTTGGCTCAGTGTATATCCTATAAAGTCTATTTAGCTTTCACTCTCAGCAAATTGAGGAACTGCTGTTTCGAAAAAGACGAGATAGTAGATCCTCAACACTTCCTTTTCGTATATCGCTCTTTTACCAAACCATTGCAATACTTTTCAAGATCCAGGGGATCAGATATATAAATAAAACACGTAAATTGTGAATTATGGTAGGTTTAAAGCACTGTATCGATAGTCAATATCAATTACCGACGTTTTCATATGGTTCAACAAAGTATTTTATATAGCAGCCAAAGCGCGAGGTTTGTAATTCAAGCGGAGATTGTTTTTCTTTTTTCCATACTCATTGACTCTTTGAGGTCATAAAAGATAGGATCCTGCAATTTATCGAATGGAGGTCCCAAAATGAACCAAACAAAAACAGAAAAAATAAGTGTTTCAGTTAAAACCTTATCTTAGAACATGGACGAAGGGGGAACAAACTGAAAATTGGATTTTTGGCAAACATTTTTACAAAAAAAAAAAAAACGAAATGAAAATTTCTCGACATTTTGTTTTCAAATAGTTGTAATCGAAAAAAAATCCATCGTCCAAGTCTTTAAGAATTAAGAATTTCATGATATTCGGTTGAGTAGTTCTCGAGAAATCTTGCTAACCGACTTGAAAAACACAGTTTCGAGAAAAACGCTTTTAAAGACGACGCACTTAGCCTAGCTAGCCTCGAGCGCACAAGTTCTCAAGGCTGCATCTCTGAAACTATTACTCAGATCAACTGAAAAATGCAGGAGATTATTCTAGAGGTGTTGTAGAATTTGATAAAATAATAAATATCGATTTTTTGAAACCCGTAGACCCATATAATTCCATAATGTAGTTCATGTAATTAACTTAACATATTCAATGTTTCTTTAACCGCAAAATTATTAACAAGTGCACTTTACTATAAGAAGCCCGTATGTAACTCTCACATTATTTAGCCAAACTTTAAAAACAAGCATGCAAACTGCATAGCTGAACCTTAATTCCACAAATTCACATAAATTTCAAAATTTCCAGAAAATTAATAAAAATAATTTTATTACTTGTTAGATCCCATCAATTGGTGTTGATGAACTCGCATTTCATAAGCGGCCAGTCACATTTGACTCTTGCCCTCACTCACGCCTCACCTCTTTCACCTGTACATAGGTATGTATGAGCGGTCGCTTTATTATCCACCTCAATCACCGACAACTCCGCCTCCTTTCATTTCGTTTATTTTGTTAATTAATTTTCAGATCGTCATCATCAACACATCATTCAGCTATCATCATTACCACTCTTTAGACGCCGGCACAAACGAGTCACTTAAATATATGTATGTGTGTATTTGTGTGCAGCCAAATAATTCTATTTACTCCCTAACAGTAGTCACAGACAAGACCCGCCTACTAAGGCGGCTTTACCCATGTGATATATACATACATACATGGACTTGGTTATACATCTGTTCGGAGTCACACCATCGCTATCAACGCCAACAATCGCTTAATCACTAAATTGAATACAAAGTCTGGAGAAAATGAGGAATTGGAGAAATGAAAAATATTCGTGCATAATAAAGGAGAAATATTAATTTTCACTTCCAGGGAAATGCACTCTAAAACGCGAAGTAAGACTAACTACAATGCAAATACATATATACAAGTATGTATATATTTACATACAAGTGCAGGTATGTGTGTATGTGTCTCTACCAAATAATATTAGATAGCGTTCTGCTCATGCAACAAACTAAAGGTGCCACCACACTAAGCGCTGCAATGTGGCAACCTTTTGTTGTTGTCCTCATTATAATGTCAGTTGGCAGTCGTTCTTACGGTGTTTTTGGTACTTTTATTGGAGCTATCTACATTTGAACCTCTAATTCGCATTCATAAATTTCGCTTCGGTACATTTTCATAGCCAAAATTCCAAAAAGCAATAAAAAATTAAGCAAAACGGCATTTTTTCTCAGTATAACCTACGTAGAGATATAGTTTGCTCCCGCTCCTACGACATTCTACTTATTTTTGTAGTTGTTGTTAACGTTTTGGGTACCGTTGCCACCATCGTTGTTGCTGCTACCGTTCTTTTACTTCCTTCAAGTTCGGTTTAGTGGCACTCGGCGCTCTTTGGCTTATCGATAATGTGTTGTTGTTGTTTTGCTTCATATCGCTGGCGTTAATAATGGCCCATAATGAGGCTTCCTAACAATTTGATGATTTATGTGTGCGGCTCCTCGTGCGCGTTTATACGGCTTTCAGCTCTTCTTATTACTATTAACTTGAGAATTGTGTTTGCTGTGCGCTTAGTTATCTTCGGACAGCCACTTATCCACCATTCTATCAACTGTCTGCCGGTTTGTTGGTCGCGCATGCGCGTTTTTGTTATTTGGTCTTGGTAATAAAACGGACCAAATGGGAGCGTTTAAAAACAATTTTCCACACCTGCTTTATGACACGCTCTTACACGCTGTCTTTGGGGACACATTTGCGCGCTCGTGTGTTGTGTGTGTGTGTGTTTGTTTATTTGACGGACTGTTGAAAATTACATTGTAATATGTTGTTAATTGAAAGCAGTCGTAAAAAATCATTAAATATTTGCGGCAGCCATTAGAAATGAGTTAAGTTCAAAGGCAGTGAATAGGAAGTAGTAAATGAGCCGCTGCGGTGGCAGCGAACGAAACAGGAAGATGTTTTATACTAAACTAAACTACAGTGGCTTGAATGTTGGACAAATTGGCACCAACATAATATTTCGTCGTCTATACGAACACATATGTATCTATATCTTCTTCTTCTTTATTGGCGTAGACACCGCTTACGCGGTTATAGATGAGTTTACAACAACGTGCCAATCTTTCTTCCTTTTCGCTGTTAGCCTGGTCATTCTCCGCATATTATTTCCATACTATTTCCAACGGAGTGGAGGTCTTTCTTTTCCTCTGCTTCCTCCAGTACGGCATGACCTAGCCACCGCAGCCGCTGTCTCTCGATTCGCTAAAATATCTCAATGTCGACGTATATCTCGAACAACTCATCGTTCCATCTTCCGCAGGAGCATTCTCTCGAAATGTCGTTACGGCGGCTCATCAGATGTTGTCATTATCCATATCTCTGCACCACATTCTCCAAATCCTCTGTAACTAAATGTTTAACTTTTCTATTACCATAGTTAGACTCTATCATACCTTATAAATTTTGAATCGCTTTCTGGTGGCAGCTGTATTTGTTGCCACTCGCTTATCACATCACTTCCTCTACTCAGTAGCTTGACAAAATGCCAATGCTGTCAGAAGTAACTCGCTCCCTCAGCATATACTATATGTACATCGCTCTGAGATGTAACTGCTTCTTCTTGCATTTACCAAAATTTTACCTTGTGAGCCAAAATGCCACAAGCTGTCTTATTTTGTCTCTGACCAGGATGAATATCTGTGTGCATCTTTTTAGTTGTTATCCCCCCGGTACCAACTTTGCCGGGCATTTGCCAATTGCCGATTTGTACTCCTATTTTCTTCTTTCCGGAATATATTACTACAGGCACTGGTAATAATGACAACGGTTCTATCGGTTCTTTTGTCGCCGCTTCTTTAGCAAGATTACTAGGCCTTTAGTAGCATCAAGCTCCATTATTATTAGACTCCTTTGGCTATCTGATCATAGCTGCTCACTAGGACCCGATGAGCTCTTAAGAAAGACCGCTTGCCACAATTATATCGGATTGAATGCGAACTGCTTTCCATGCTCGCCTTACTGTTTTGCACTATCATCCTCACGTGAGCTCAACAACCAAATGACTCACTAGATCTAAATGATTTAGAGTAGGATGCAGAAAGTCCACTAAAATAGTTCCATCTGATTTTGAGGCACCGAATTGTACATTTTTGTAGCTGGAATGTTTTCTTCCATTCAGGCAACATGATATTTTTAGATGCCGCATTCTGGCATGTTGCCGAAGATCTCACAACTCTCATCATTTCATCAAAGCTGCCCACTTCTAAAGACTGCCCATCGATGCTCGTGATCGTCCATGTTTCAGCATCATACTAAAGGACGGGTATTATTTGGAACTTATAGAGCATTAGTTTGGTTTTGCCTGTTGAACCCATGGTAGCTCCTGTTGGCAAAGATAATCCTTCGATTGAAGTCATTGTTAGAATTTACGAACGAACTATTTCACTACCTCGAAGTTACTACAAACTATCTACAGTGACATGATCTACCGATAAGATTTAAAGACAGTAGGTAATATCATGTTCCCGTTCACCACCACACCAATTTGCATCGCTTCTTTTTCTTAGCTTGAAAATGAGGTCTTCAGCATGGATCGTAGACATTATATTAAGCAAATCGCCCGATAACAAGTTGTCTTGTCTAAAATCTTGTTCGGTATTGAACGGGTCAGAGAGGCCCTACCCTATCATGTCGCAGTTGATGGTAGCGCTCAACGTCATTTTACGTAGTTGTATAAGATTTGTGGAGATTCTAAATACATACATTGCGGCATAGAGGCGATTCCTATTAGTGCTATTTTAAGCGGATTTGAAATCCACAAGAAGCTTATCACTCTATTTTTCTTGCGCCTTTTCCAGGAGTGTTTCTGGTTGATGGTTGATTAGCAGTTCGAAAGCCACACTGATAAGGTACAATTAGTTGAATATAGGAGTCTTTCACTTAAAAGGTCCAAAAAATCGCTTACGCGATATTCAGCAGACTGATTTTGCTTCAGTTTGTATGGATTATTGGATCATATTTCTTGGGTATTGGGCAGAGCAAACTACGATAACAGTCTTGTGTTCTTCTAACCATATTTGACCAAATCCTTGATGTATCAGAACACCAACTCCTCGCGTTTGAATAACAAGGCATTGTGGCCGTTGGTGCCTTAGCGCTGATTTACGATATTAAAATACTGTTATATAAAAGTGTATTATTTGAGCAAGCGTAAGCTCTTTCATGCTATCTCAACGTCTCAATAATATCTAAGTAAGATTATCGATGCCGTTATTATTCTGGTTCTGGTTGGTAACCCCTTCATAACTCAGATAAGACGTAACTGAACTAAGTTAATTTTATACTAACTGAGAGTTTTCCTGTTTCTATTTATACAATCGTAGTTATTTACTAAGAAAACTATAATTCTAATTTTAATGAGAATTAAATAAATTTACTTGAGTGCAGTTAAACATACAATGTTGCTGGTATATTTTAGTGCAACGGCAACAGTCCATTGTTCCAACCGCAATAATTTTTCAGCAGAATGTTGAAAACATTTTAATCTACCCACATACATACATATGCATATTTGAATGTGTGTGTGTGATTCTGCAACTTGCCGTCATGTGCATTTTTCTGCATGAAATAAATGAGTGCACACAAATTTATAGACAAACGGGCATATAGATACATATGTAAATGCATGCAGAGAAAAGCAAGAAAAATATGCAATTGATATAATAAATGAATTATAATACATTTATAACGGGTGATATAAGTAGAGGTACTTTTTTCAAAAGCTCAACTTATTCGGCCAACTGAGTGTACTGTTCGCAACATCATCATCCATCTTGAGACCCAGCATTCATTATTGGATAATATTCGACCGAATAGACCTCATCCAGCACGAAGTTAAGAAAATGCAGTAGCCGTAGCTGAGAATATACACGAAGACCGTGGAGAGTCGATTCACCGCCGTTTACGTCGAGATTTTAAATTAAAAGCATACACAATACAGCTTGTTCAAGAACTGAAACCGCTCGACCTACCCAAGGGACATCCCTTCGCTCTATGGACTCTTGGAAAGTTCTAGGAAGATCCAACGTTTTCAAGCCAAACTTTATTCAGCTATGAGACCCATTTCTGGCTCAATGGGTATGTAAGCAAGCAAAATTGTCGCATCTGTAACGAAGAACAACCTGATGATATTAAAGAGCTGCCATTTCATCCAAAAAAAACAAGGGTTTGGTGTGGTTTGTGGGACGGTGGAATCATCGATCCACATTTAAACAGAAATTATACCGATGAGAACGTAACCGTCAATGACGCTATGATAACCGACTAAATGATGCCTGAAATTGAAGTTCGTGATCTCGGCGACATTTGGTTTCAACAAGACAACGGGAGAACACTTCAGTGAGTAGATAATTTCACGTTTTAGGCCGGTCGATTAGTCACCGAGATCGTGTTATATCACATCGTTAGATTTTTTTCGAAAGGACGCGGTTTTCGTATCCTCGGAAAACATTTGAAAGAGATAATCTTCAAAAAAATACATAAATAAAGAATGTTCTCCCGAATGATAATAATTAAATTTGAAGTTCCTGTGTTTTTTCTTTAAAAAATAGGGAACCTCGAAATAGATCACCCTTCATATGTATGTATATATACTATATTTATGTAGTTAGTAGTTATCACCCACCCGTTGATTTGCGAGGAGGAAGTGTTGGCATGGCAAAACAAATATAAAAGAATTGCATTAAAATTCAATAAACTGAGCATGTTTACAAGCAAAATAATTTCGTTTTGAAATCAGCAAACAAACATACAGTAACAACAACAGCAAATGGGGGCCACAACTGAATTTGTGTTAATAATAACAGAATTGTTGTCTTCATATTTGGCTTAATGGCAATGCTACACGCTTACTACCACTAGCTTTAAGCATGCATAAATGCTAACAACAACAACAACAACCAACGCTTGAACAACCTTCACGAGGCGTCAGTTGCAACAACTTTCGCACCCACATGGAAGCTCAAGAATGGAGGTCGCAGAGAAGCGGCTGTGCAGCGGCGGTGGTGTTGTTGTTGCGCTCGTCTGCGAATTGTTTGTTGGCTAAGTGAATGCTTCAATTAATTTCTGCTAAAAATAGCGTAAAGCATACATTAAATAAATAAAATATTTGCGCTAGCAATTTATGGCATAATGAATTAGTTGTGTTTTAGAGTGATATCGGCGAATGAAATGCGGTGTGTACTAGCTGGAGGGAGCGGAGGAACCGTAAGCCGCTAGCTAACACGGTGTTAAAATGCAATTGCAATTTCACCAGCTTTGGTAATGTGTGTGTATGTGTTTGGCGTTGCATTGTTGAGGTTATGAAGAATGGCTGTCCCCCAGTGCGCTTAACTCACGGCCCACTTGTAAGCCACTGCGTGTAACGCTTAGAGCGCTTGTTTGTTTTCAGTCATTAATTACTATTATTTCTACTGGATTAAAGTTTTTTTAGCTCATACTGTAGAATGAATTAGCTATATACATATAATTAATAGAGGGTGTATCAAAGGAACTTAAAAAATGGGAATACAAATTTTGAAAGGTTTGCAGAAATTTTTTTCTTTTAATACTTAAATGGGATCATGCATTAACGCAGATAATATTAATTTACCACTAAAATACATAATTTGTGTTTTCTCTTCTTTAGAAAAACACCAAATTCCATAACCCTTTCGTTGTAATTTCGTGTTGTAAATTAATTAAAAACTCGCAGACAGCACGGAAGTGTGATAATCCGTGAATTAAATGCGAAATTCGCTTACAACCATCTGCATTAAAAGACAAAAACAACAAAACCACGAGCAATTCGCATTACAATAAAATTAACCAAATCGTGCTGAAAGCAAGAACTTAGCAATGAACTTATCACCACAGAAAGCAAAACATAAATTACATTGTCGAAAGAGCCACTAAGTTATGTAGTTTGTCTTTTAGTCGCATCTTAAACAACCGCACCGTACCATATCAGCACAACAGCACATTTAAATGTCATAAACACTTTACCACTGTTACTACTGTTTCTGCGTTTTTGTTTTGGTTTAATTTGGCCAACCACCTTGGGGTTTTACTAGACTCAACGAATTCCATAAATGGTCGCAATAAATATAGAGAAATAGTAAAAAAAAATTAAAATATTTTTTAACCTAAAAGAGGCCTATAAGCCGCTTATAAAGTTAACGGAAGCACAGTGGTCCGTTTCTATGAATTCTAACAAATTTTTGTATTATATAGTGACCATAGAAAGCAAGTAAAATTCGAAATGGTTTCTAAAAATGATTGGTTTGAATTTTATTCGATTGTAGAAATATGCGGCTACTCAGACTGCGTTATTTGCGCTACCGTAATTGATATCCGATCTGTTGATATAGGAAATAAAAGTGAATTTACAAACAGAAATAAGACTTTGTTGAGAAAATTAGAAAACATGTAAATTTTAAATTTTAAGATGAAGATGGTTTTTCAAAATGTCAGCTGTTTCTGTCGAGGACACGTTTAGCAAGGATCTGCTTTTCTTACGATTCAATTAAATTCATAACAAAATACGAATTCCATCCAAAGCTCCAGATTTTGCTAAAGACTTTGCGAGTTGTAAGAAATACAGTTCTAATTAAAAATTTTCATATTATTTGAAAAAAATCACCACAAAATATGCAATGTAATATTTAAATACACCAAAAATTAAACTCAATGCCTACAGAAAACAAGTAAGAAACGGCTGAGTTCCGGCTTAACTGAATATTTTATACTTTTGCAACTGGCAAGAATGAAAGTCCGAAAAATTCCTTCAGGAAAATGTGTGATTTGATGGCAGTATTGACCCGAATTTATTTTGTTTTTTACTAGTACCATAATATAAAGTATTAACGTGCCACATACTAAAAAATATTCCCTGGATTTCATTAAGGTACCTCAGATACAATCACTAATCATATGGAGTAAAGTCAGCCCGATGGTCAACAATCCTGATATTAGTTGTAAAGGGACTAAGAGAAGATTTCGCCCAATTTTATCTATTTTAGGCACAAAACACTGTTACGAGTAAAACACGCTCTCAATTTTTTCATTTATGTAACTTACATACTAACTAAAATATGCGGTATAAAGTCACCCAAAAATTCGAAACTTTTTATATTAGGTATATGGGGACTCAGGGGAGTATTGCACCGATTCAATCCATTTTAATGCACAGAGATACTATTTTCAGGAAAAGATTTTCTCCGAATTTTAATTGTACTATATAACCCTTACATTGTCCGAGATTTGGATCAAAAGTCAACTATAGATCCTGCAGTCCATATTTCCGGTATTTTGGGTGCTTGAACAGTTTTGGTCGGATTTCGATAATTAAATCGGGAAAGCTACTATTCTGAACTTATTGGAACGTGAAAAAGTAGGCTGTCTTCACTTCCAAGGACTATCCAATCGAAAGCAACTCCAGAACCGTTTATTGATATTTAAAGGATCCAAAAGCATATGTAAAACACTTTAAAGGAATTCGACTAACTTTGCTGCTAAGATTAAGGAATTGGCCGGAGTATTTTTATTTTTATTTATTTATTTTTATGAACTATAATTATAAATAATTACATTACATTTAGCAAGGCAACTAGTAATTAAGACTATCGGCCTGACTTATTACTAAAAGATTTTATATTTTATTATAAAATGCTCTAGAATAAGATAATATTAAAAATAAGTATCGAAGTAAATAAATGATTACACAAGGTGCAAAAGGTTACTTTGGTAAATTAAGTTAAAGATTTTTTTTATGTTTTCAATATCTAAGGTCTTTAGCATATTTGTGGGCAATTCATTTCCAAATATATTGACTCGCGCATTATTATATTTTATACACTGGCCGGAGTAAAAGCAAGCTCTTCAACTGTTCAGCGTACAATCAAAAATGCAAAACACCTAAAGCGTCTTAAAATCAAGAAAAAGCACCCATTCATTGAACTGCGCAAAGAAAAACGGCTTCGATTCGCGAAAGAATACATGACGTGGATTGTTCAAACTGACACTAGACTTAATGTTTGGTGTTCAGTTGTCTTCACTGATGATCGTTTTAATCTAGATGGCCCTGATGGTTTTCAATTTCAAACCATTATCACGACTTGCTAAAAGTTGAGCTGCAAGTTTATTTAAGTCGCCACCACACCCAATTGTATGGGGTGCCATCACGTTTTATGGAACAATTGGCTTGATTTTTATCGATCAGAAAATGAACGGCGATAGCTTTAAAACGTTGTTCCAAAATTAAGTGATCTCTTTGGACCATTTCCTTGGATTGGAGTCATATTCTCCAGATCTTAACGTAATTGAAAATGATTGGGGCTGCCTAACACGGAAGTTATATGAAGGAGGAAAGCAATACGAATATGAGAAAATACTTTGAACACGTTCTTTTATTCTCAAAAAGCTGCACATTTGTCGGAATCGCCTAAACCAGATGACTATAGAATGGAGCTGCCATACAAGCTGGTGGATTGGAGTCCTTACATGTACGGAAAGCTTTTTCATTTGACAATATATCTTTACGGATTTTGGTATGGATTATTGCCCAAACCGACGCTGCGATCTCTTAATGTAAGGCATTTTGCTCTTTAATTGCATTGATTCCGTACACGATACTGCGGAGTACCTTTGGAAAAATACTTCTGGCGGTGGGGAATATTTCTCCACTTAAAAATATTTCAAATCCAAAAACAAAAAAATAAGTTGGACTAATAATAATTTGGAGTTTTGTCAAAATTCCGACTTTCTAAATGATGAGTCTTTTTTGTGAGAAAAATTACACAATAGCGTTGCTTAAAAATCGAAATTTTTATATGGTAAACGTGAAAAAAATTGTTGTACCGAATGTTTCAGTTTGTATGGTAGCATAAGCTATAGTGTTCCAATCTCAGCGGTTCCGACAGTTGAGCAGCATTTTGAAGTGAACGAGACTTTGGCAAACTTTCCCATTAGTAAATATAATAAACATATCCGAGAAGCTTGTGTGCAGATTTCAAGACCGAAATTATCGGTTTAACCGTTTCTAAGAAATTTTCTGCGTCGACTCAGAAAATACATTAAAAATTTTGTGAGCAGATTACTCTATTTATTTGCTGGATCACCTTCAACTTTTCGGAATATATTCTCAAATACGTGTACATATATGTATCGGATATCTGTAAAAACAAAAATCGACTTTTTGAAATTCCTAACTTAATATTGTATGCGCTTCGCACAACCGGTCCCACTGTGCGACGTGTCGGAATTCGCACTCGATGGGCCGTTTCGCACCGTTCCACTTTTACCACTTAACATGTTGTTTTCATAAAAATGCTTGTTTATTGTTTATCACATATTTAATTCTTTATTTATTTATTTATTTTCCAACTGGAAATACAATTGCCAACTACTTTACATCAACAACAAGTAAAACTGATAACTTTGCAAGGTTTGCAAATGTCAAATTGCACTTGCATATCCGCTGCGAAAGTGCATATAGGGTGTGCACGTATGTAAATGAGCCGAATTCGGCCTAGAAGTGGCAGCACATTGAAATAATAATTCAAATAATTTAAAGCTCTTAATTAATTTTGCGAATAAATTAAAAATATAAGCATACTTTATGCACATACAGTATATTTTAGATATTATTATTATTTTGGAAATTTATTTGTTTTTAATTTAGGCAGCGGTGTGCGTGCGCGTGACAGTGTCACGCCACTTGCAGACATTTCGCCAAAGCGATTTGCAATTCCAAACAGTCAAATGCCGCTGGAACGCTGTAAACGCTGTTGCACTTAAGCTTGCACCTAAAGGTAAAATGCTTGTCGTAGCAAGTGGTGAGGTGTGGCGCAAAGGCTGGCAGTGTTGGCGACCGGGTGTGTTGCACATGTTTGTAAAACACGCCAAAGGTCAGCGCTGGCGACACCTCACATACACCTGCGTGGCATTTCCATTGTTGTTGCTGTTGTTATTGTTGGTGTGAATGAAAGTGCACCGGCTGCTATAACCTCTGTTAGCTGGTTAATGTCCATAGCTTACACATGCATACGTGTGAGTGTGTATGCATTGCATTTAATTGTCTGTTGGACATTTGTTCTTGTTGTTGCGGTCATTTTTTTCTGTTCCAACATGAAATTGCATGCGTTAATTGCAATTAAATTGCACTGAGAATTAGAAATTAATTGTTTAAACCACAAAACACTTGCTGCGGCATCTAATACGCCACTGGGATTGGAAAGCAAATTGGCCAATGCGGTGACACTTTGGGAAGGGAAAACTACATTCCTTTGACATGCCGCCCGAACATATATGTGTCTAATTTTATAAAATGGTATTATATCAATTAGCTTAGAATTAGTTCTATGATTGTTCCCCAAGGAGGGGTACACACATAGATTAATTACGACAGCACGTTTTTTATTTCCGCTAATTAATTAATATCCAATCTATGCATAAGGGTTTATATCCAAGGCGTTTAAAATTGACTTCTTGACTAAGGGAATAAGATGAAATTTTCTGAGGGACCCCTTAGGATGTACTTCAGCCCAGAAGGATCTTGCGGCTGCGTAATTGCTAATAGCTAAAAATACTGGTGCTCCACCTTATACCCACTATATTACTCTTACAAACTCTTCACCAGTACAGTAATCTGCAATCTGCGATTCTTAATCTAACCATGAAGTAGGTCGACACAACTGATAGAAAGTTTGGACAAAAGTCTGCAATTATTTATAACGAGTGATGCAAGTAGAGAGAATTTTTCCAATAGCCTTTTTCTACTGAGCGTACTATTCGCAACACCATCACCCATCTTAAGATAACATTTTACCAGAATAGTGAAGAGAATATAGCAGCGGTAGCTGAGAGTGTACACGAAGATTGTCGGACTGACTTATGCAACGACTTGAGGCATTTTACGTCGAAATCTTAAATTGAAAGCCTACGAAATACAGCTTGTGCAAGAACTGAAGCCGCTCGACCTTCCTAATGGATATCGCTTCGGTCTTTGCTCTCTTGAATAGTTCCAAGAAGATCCAACGTTTTCGAGCGCAATTTTTATACAAAGATGAGACCCATTTCGAGCTCAATTAGTATGTAAATAAGCAAAATTGGCGCATTTGGGACGAAGAGCAACGGTTCAGTGGAATCATCGGTCCATATTTCTTCAAAAATGATGCCGGTGGGAACGTAACTATGATAACCGACTAATTGATGCATGAAGTTGAAGCTCGTGATATCGGCGACATTTGGTTTCAATAAGACGGCGTTACTTCCCACACCTCGCATTGATCAATGAATCTATTGAGAGAACACTTCGGGAGGGCAGATAGTTTCCAGTCTTGGGACGGTCGAATGGCCACAAAGATCGTGTGATATTACACCGTTAGACTTTTTCTTATGGTGATATGTAAAGTCCAGAGTCTATGCGGACAATCCCGCTTCGATGCAGGCCTTGGAGCAAAACATCACATGTATCATTCACTAGTTAAAAGTCGAAATCTGAGTCGTTGACGCGGCCAAAGAGCTAATCTTCAAAAAATAAACACCAAAAAAAATTCTTTTGAATGATAATAAACATTTCTCATTAAAATTGAAGTTTCTGTGTTTTTTCAAAATGTATCATTCTCTAGTTTCACTGCAGGAATCGTCAAATATCGCCGAATAAGGAGTTGTTTCTATGCACCCCTAATAGTGATCATAACCTTTGACTGTGCGACTGAGCTGCTGCAATGTGTGTATTTTCACATTTATGGATAAATTGTCATAATTTATGTATATATTTTCTTCGTATATGTCTATATAATTCCTGTGTATTAGTGGATTTCGAGTAGAGTGGAGTGAAGAAGTGGATTCACTGATCGTAAAAATAGTTTGAAGATATAAAAATCTTTGCAGAAAGTCAAAACTCAATCATCGTATTATGGAATGCTTACAAGTACAGGTAAGTTCTCTCTGCGTATTTATGAGGAAACTTATTTATGTCTCGTCGAACTATGTAGTCCAAGCTAGAGTATGTTCATAATAAACTACCACCAAAATAAGGTGACTTTTGACTGAGCTTTTCCTAATATTAAAACAAGAAAACACGTTAACCTCGATTACAAATAGATCCTTCGGGATCGGGAACACCGAGTTAAGGTATATTATCTACGCGCAACATTTGACTTGACGCGTCATTTATACCACTTGGTTAAAAAATGGAGGATGGAGTTAGTGCGGCATAAGACAACCTTTTCAGTTTCCAAATCACTGCAGTATACTTCAAGCTGAGGTATTTTACATTGCGAAATCCACGGAGCTATTCTCAAATGCACCTGCAGGCAATTCCTAAGGCAATATCTACGTAGACGGCCAAGCATCAATCAAGGCAGTAACCTCGTATCGCATATCGGCCAGAAGTATCTTGGGATGCAGGGCGGCAGTAGAAAATGTTCCAGAAGCAAACAACTTCAATTCTACTTGGTTCCGAGCCACAAAAGCATCGAGGTGAATGAAATAGTCGGCGAGATTGCCAAGAATGGTGTATGGCTAAAATCCGAAAAGGTTAAAACATTGGAAAACCCATTCATTGTCTAAACGACGATTTCGAGAGAAACATGATCAAGAAGATTAAAAACCGATGGAACGTGCTATCTGGGTGTTACATAGAATTGACACTCGATAGGAGTGACTGTAGAAACATGATGGGGATACTAACTCGTCACTATCTGGTGGCAACACACGCCCGCAGGATTGGGGCTGACACATCGGGAAGACTATAAGAAATGTCTAAATCAGGATCCCAGAGAAGCAATGGTGTAATGCATTTGTACCTATCGGAAAGGGCTAAAACTTGCCGTGGATTATTGACCTATCAGACTAACTTAACCTAACCCATGTGCTAAGGTGGAACACACCCTGTTCAGGAAATAACTTTTAACTTTACTTATTCAGACAGAAAGTTCGATATATTTGAGTATAAATCAAACAAGGGCAGGAGCGTTCCTAGGCATTTATGAAAAATTGGAACAATGGAAGAATAATCAAGCTACTTCTTCTCTTGTCAAATCGAGCGGATATATTTATTGACTCAAGAAAGATTATCATTAGTTCATAATACGAGTAAGTCGACCCTGAAGAACGTTATATTATGCAGATCTAACTTATTTAATACCACAATTGTATATATATGTGGCTCGTATGTCCTAAACTGTGCTCGATTTAGTAGACCACAAAGAATTTAGACAAGATAAGGTTTTCTGCCTATATAAGCGGACTGTACCACTGCTTCTGTTTTTATAATATTGCGCAAATTGTATTTTCTGTTGTTGCAACCAAAAATTTTTAACGAATTTAAGATGTCAAAGAGCACAGAAGATTTTCAATACACGAAAACATGAGACACAGAAGACGAGCACGGCTCATGCATATTCCTTTGTATATTTTGACATATGCATGTATGTATATTTTGTGCATACATTTAAATCTGTGTGTTCAAATGGATGCCAAGTGTGGCTAATTATCAGTAGCATTGCCGGCAGCTAAGCAGTTGCGCTACACTCAAGACGGTGCGCCTGCCACTCAACGGTCGACAAGCAGCTATTTGGATGCCAAAAAAGCACCAGCCATTAGCACCTTCAACCTGGGTTCAAACGTCAACAACTGCACATACATATCCACGTAGTTGCTGGTTGCCGGTTGCTATTATTGCTGTCGCCGTTAGTAGCTGTTGCTTATTTGATAAAGTGTTGCAATGCTGAGGTAATTGTTGTACAACATTTAAGCAGCCTAATGTTGTTGTTGTAGCTGTTGTTCGGCGCGTAAGCAGTTAAAATGATTTCCATGCGAGTAGCGCTTACATAATTACTTCGACTCATGGCTGTCGAGCTAACTCCGCGCAACATTTTCACTTGCAACAAGTAGGAAGCGGGCACAACGGTGGGCAGACGGGCGGTAAGGCAGGCAAGCAGTTGGTATTTAAGGCAATGCTAATGTGCAATATCAATTTTATTGTTTTTGTTGTTGTTGTTGTTGCTACTACCTTTTGTTGCCGCCACGTAGCCGTTTTGTACGATTTTGTTCCGAGAAAAGTCATAAAATTACAGCGGAACAACTGCAACAAGGTGTAATGAAGGCGTTACGCGCTCACCAAACCGAGCAGTGGTGGCGGTAGCCGACGCAACAGCGCAGCAATGGCGAAAGCAATGGCATTAGCAGCGGCACTTACCAGCAACCGTTGCCAGGTTATGGTAATAGAAATAAAATTGTTAATTGCCGGTGTGTGTATGTTATGCTACAAGGTGGCCGCGATGCCGGGCAAACGCTTCGCTTGCTGAATTTTTGTGTGAGAAAAATTGGAAAAACGTACATACACATACACATTTCTTTAAACATATTTATTCACATGTCGTTTGGAGGTGGCGGTGCGGAAAAAGTGGCTGAAAGTAAGAATATACAGTAAGTATGTAGATATGTGTAGAAGTCTCTTGTTTAAAGCATTTTCCCACTGACATTCGCTAAATATGTATATCAACGTAAGTGTTTGCTTATATCGAAAGCGTTTAGTTGGAAGTTATGCCTGCTTGCGTATATGTTTTTTAAATGGCAAAATTTTCTAAGTAAAATGAAGCTGCCAGTCGAAGGTGTTAGAGATTGAGCTGTTATTTCTTCGTCATGCTTCGGAACTCTTGTTAGAAATTTAGAGCAGGCGTTGATGAGTGATCGTGGGAAAATTTAAGGGAATGAAAGCGTTTAGTACAAGGAAAATATTTACATAACATAACATAACAGAAAAATATTTGAAAATATCCTTTACCCTTGATGCTTTCGATTTTTTAAGGACTCTCTTGCGATATTTGGCTTCAATTCTAGATACCAAGTGCAGCCAGGTCTTTCTCTACGTATTCTCTTCGAGGGAGTGAATGACTTCTTTTTCCTCTGAAAACATGAACTAGTTAGCGCAAACGCTATCTCTTTATTCGCTGAACTATGTCAATATTGTCGTATATCTCGTACAGCTCATCGTTCCATCGAATGCGATATTCGCCGTTGCCAATGCTCAAATCACCATAAATCTTCCGCAGAACCTTTATCTCGAAAACTCGTAACGTCGACTCATCCGATGTTGTCCATGCCTCTGAACCATATAGCAGGATGGGAATGATTGGGGACTTGTAGGGTTTGGTCTTTGTTCGTCGGGAGAGGATTTTAAATTTTAGTTTTCTACTCAATCAAAAGTCACATCTGTTGGCAAGAGAGTTTGCGTTGAATTTCAAGGCATTGTGGTTGGTGTTTTGGTTGGAATGCCAACAAGGATATGGGAGTCAAGTCGCGAAAGCGATGCCTATTTGTTTGATGTCAGTAGATTTTCGTCCAATCAGTTTGTTAACGGTGGGCTCTAGTCTTTCTCCCAATATGCTCGATAGAATCTTATACGCTGTATTGAGGAGGCTTATCCCACGGAAGTTGGCGCAGATTGTGGGGTCTCCGTTTTTACGGATTGGGTAGAGGACACTTAAGTTCCAATTGTTGGGCATGCTTTCGTCCGACCATATTTTACAAAGGAGCTGAAGCGTGCTCCTTGTCAGTTCTGCTCCGCTGTATTTGAATAGCTTGGGCGGCAATCCCATCCTCGCCGCTTTGTTGTTCATCAGACGGGTAATTGCTATTTATTTAGTTATTTGTTCGACGCATCGACGCAACCTTAATATAGCAAAACGTGAAGCGTGTAGATTATAAAACTTACAAGACCCTTTAATATTTCTGTAACATGAGAAGAACATATCCTAATCCAGAGCCACTTTTTTTTTGCTGAAATATCAAAAACACATGTGTAACTATGTAATATGTAATTTACGTACAGTTAATACAAGTATAATTCAAAATTAGTTCATAACTATTGTCTACAGCGCAAGAACAGCTATATAAGATTAGTCGTTTTGGTTCGATACACTGGACTCAGCGATGCGCCAACCTTTTTAGCACGTTTGCAAACTAAGTTCGACTAATGCGTTTTAAAATTCCGGTCGATGAGTGATTTTTTTAAGTTTGGAAAAGAAAAAGGTCATGCGACCGATTCTGTAGCGGTGATGGCGACAGGCTTGCATTGGTATGATGTCTAATTGAATTCTTTTTTTTTTCTTCTCCCCTCCCTATATTGATCACACATTATGTGAACGGTGGCCATAATCTTTGCGACTGATAGGAGAGCTTTTGACTTCTTCGAAACATGCTTTTAATTGTTTCTTTAACTTTGTGCTTATCAACAGATCCATGTTTTGTAAACGACTAAAAACGATCTTGAAACTCTAATCTAACCTTTTAACAATTTTTCCATATCATGTCATGTATTCCTCGAGCAATAATCGGTTTATCTTCAATAATTGTTTTCACATAAAAATTAAATTCTCATTCAAAGTTTTAACTCTCATGTTTACAGCAGAATTTCCAACAGGATCATCAAGAGTAAAAAGTAAAAAATACCTGTTTTCATTAGAACCATACACTTGGTATTGGGTGAAGGAAAAAAAACACAAGTAAAAATGTTATTTTTGTCAATCATATTCTCAAAAAAAAACGTCTTAAAAAATTTTTTTTGAAAATTTCTCGTTTTTGTATTTTAAATAGTTGTAATTGAAAATAAAAAAAAAACCGTCGATTGTCAAAAAAGTCTTGCGGTATTTTCGCTAGTTGGCGCTGAAAGCGCGTAGTTCTTGTTCTATTCGTCGCATCGGGTCATGCTATACCTTTTTGGAAAGCTCATTTCACGCGCTAACACGTGTTTCATTGATTGTCGTTTCTTTTAAGTCGTTCGTGAGTTATAGCGTCGCAAACACGGAGCAAAATAAAGAGAAAGTACGGCATATTTTACAGTACTACTACGATAAAGGCAAAAATGCATCTCAAGCCGCCAATAAAATTTGTGCAGTTTATGGAACCGATACAGTTTCCATTTCCACCGCACAACGATGGTTTCAATGTTTTCGTTCTGGTGTAGAGGTGGTCGAAGATGCGCCACGCTCCGGAAGGCCTGTCGTCGAAAATTGCGATAAAATCGCTGAATGGGTCGAAAAAGACCGGCATAGTAGTCATCAAACCGTTATAAACCATTTGAAGAAGCTTGGAGTCACTAAGAAGCTCGATGTATGGGTGCCACATGAATTGATTCAATAAAAATACATTTACAGTTTTAAGTGACAATATAGTTGACCTGGAGTGCGCAGCATTTCAAGACCGTATTTCCAAACGGTTACTCGGATCAACTGGAGAATTCGGAACAATATTTATATGTTATAGATATAATTAAATAAGACAAAAAAACAGTTTAAGCCCTTAACTTAACCATGGTTATAGCGCCCCAAAAAGAAAAGAATAATAATCCGATTACCGTCTTTCTACCGTCTCAGTTTAGTCGGTGATCTAACTTTGTTTCTCGTAATAAATTACTATAATAACTTTCGTACAGTATTTGCATAGGAATTAATATATTAAAAATTTGCCTCAATAAAATAATAAATTATAAGCCGACACCGAAACTAAAGTGACGCATTACACACAAATATTGAAAATGTACACATAATATATAAGAAAAATCACGGATTCACCAGAGCTAGCAACTACATATTATACATTTGTATATAAGTGTGCATATTCATTCACAATTCATAATTTACAATTTTTTTTCATTCATGATTTTTGTGGCGTGTCATCTATTTGGCATTGTTTTATTAATTTTTTTTTTGTACCATTCATATTCTATCACTCGTTTATGTCTACATTTTATTTGGCAATAAATAAATAAATGTGAAACCGGCGACGTTAATGAAATTCTAATTCGCAGTGACAACAATGAAAACAACAACACCAAGCTGCGCTCCGAGGTTTATGAGCTGGTCACAGCAGCGGCATTAGCAGCTGACTACATGTGTTTTCAACACAAATCTGCGCCTTAAGCGGCCGATCACGTACCGACGAATTGCATGCCAACAACAACAGCCGCAAGAGCAAGCTGTGGTGGTTCTCATAACAACAACAGTAGCAACGAAAACATTTGTTGTGCAGCCTTCATGCGGTGAAATAAATTTAAAAATTTACAATTATTCATATGTATAAACATATACATATGTATACGCAAATAAGCATGTAAAATATATGTGGATATGTGAGCTTGTATGTGTTAAATGCGCGCACGCGTACAAATTGCATTCCTTTCACCAATATCACCAACAATTACAGCGCCACAATCAGCGTCAGTCTAACTGACAGTAAAGACTGTGGGTAGCCTTGCTGAAATTGGCGGACGCCGCGGCACGGCGCTTGGTCAGTATGGCTGTATGGCCAGTGTCGCACGATCAATATGACTTGGTGTCGCCAAACGTCAGTCAAATGGTCACTTTGGCGCATGACATGGTCTTTAATGTTACAGCAAATTGACAGTAACAACAGCAACAGCTATAAACAATGCGCTTTCGCACCGCGTATATATTGTATATATGTAAATATATATGGGTATATGTATAAATATATATACCAACATAGATATACATGAACCTTTATTTACATAGTATTTGCGCCAAATAAGTACACTAGGTCATATGTAGTTATGTACTTATGTACATACATATGTATGCATATAAGGTATTGCACAAAACAGGCGGGTAGAATTTATCGAGGTCTGGGAAAGGGTTGTCGAGTTAAATGTTTGTGTTAATATTTTTATAATAATATTTAATAGTAGAAACAACGCGCAAAATTCTAAGTTCAGACTAAGTAAACAGTTTTCGCCTTCCCAAGACCTTAGAGAGTAGCGAAACGAACAAGCTTCAGCGGCTGTATTTACCAAATCCACTCAGTTGCTGGATAAGATTTAATTTCGGTACCACCTGGAGCAAAATGCCCTGAATGCTACCGCTTGTGGTCTGGAACTCATGCGTCTCCCTTTTCAAGCAAACAACCGTTGCGGTTGTTCAATCAAACGAACAACGCTTTCGGTGCAACTCTGCGCCGACATATTCTCTGACGCTTTCGCAATTGTTTGTGCTTCTTTCTTTTGTGCTGAAGATCTTCTTTCCGAATCGAAAACTCCTTAGTAAATAAAATAATAAAACGTATTGAAATGTCGATTCGAAGACAGCTATTAGTTTTGTTTTCATATTAATTAAGAGTAAATAATTTTAGAAATTTATTTTCCTCAAGTGGTGAACCCTGTTCATTTGTCTAATTATGAATTGCAATACTGTTGTTAAAGCCATTTCGGCATTTCTTTGTGGTTTTTATTTCGCTACTGCAATGTAATTGACAAAACGTTAGTGAATTACTAATTAACTACTGCAATGAGTCATCAATATGCTTGCTGTAATTGCACATTTTACATTACACATGTACGTAGCGGGTGATCCAAGTAGAGGAACTTTTTTCAATAGCCTTTTTTTGTCGGATCGTGCTTCAATCGTTTCAAGCTGTTATGTTATTTTTGTTCAGAATCGTTTGCGAAATCAGTTCCAAGAAGATCCGACGTTTTTGAGCCAAATATTGTTCAGCGATGAAGCCCAATTCTTACTAAATGAGTATATAAATAGAAAAATTGCCCCATTTGGGACAAAGAGCAACCTGAAGAGTTTCAAGAGCTACCATTTCATTCAGAAAGAAATCACGGTTTGGTGTGCTTCATAGGCCGGTGGAACATAATTCTTCAAAAATGATGGCGATGAGATTGTAACCGTCAATTATGACCCTTACGCGCCATGATAAACGACTATTTGATGTCTGAAATTGAAGTTCATGATCTCGGCGACATTTGGTTTCAACAACACGGCAACACTTCTCACCCATCGCATCAACCCATGGATTTATTGGGAGAACAATTCGGTGAGCAGATAATTTCACGTTCTGGTCGTGTCGATTAGCCACCAAGATCGTGTAGGTCTTAGAGCAAGCAACAGGCTTGTCACACGCCAGTAGCCAGTCGAAATGCTCAAAACGAGCCATCGATGGACCATCTGAAATAATCTCCAAAAAATATTAAATTCCAAAGAATTTAGAACAGTAGGGAACCTCGGAAAGGGTCGCCCTTTATTTATGTAATGTCTATATAAGTATGCTTGGAACTAAATTGCAAAAAATATTTTGGAATACCAGAATTTTATTTCATACACATATTTTGACATTATGTTCTATAAAAATTATTCATACTGGTAGTGCATACGTAGGTGCCTCTTGCGTTATGCGCATGGCATATGTAGAAGTTCCCTCAAGCGAGTTAAGTTCTCTGAGCCCAAGTATCTTCCGGGTAGCCAAAAAACATCCGTCCCCAGGTCTGAGCGCTGGGTTTGGGTCCCGGCACGTAAAAAATGGCTTCAAAGAAAAGGAGAGAACAGCTTCGGATGGCAGACCCACCTTGTGATACGGAGATACTACCATGTGAACTCGACAAATGGCATTATTCCACTAAGCTGTCGTCACAGACAAAAAACTGATTTTAGTAAACATCTGACATTCGATGCCGAATTTGTAGTCCTATTAGTCGTTTACGTTGAAATAATCTTTAGTGTCCGTCGATATCTAATTCAGTTCGAAGTTTAATTTAGGTAATTCGAAATCGCTTTCCATAAATTTTGACACATAGCATTTTTTAACTGAATCAGTGTTGTCTTATTCTTCAAATATTGTAATTTTGCTCGCCAGTTCAAACTTTTAAACTTTACAAGAGCATCAAGAACTTATTTTTGATGCTCTATGCTCCTCTTAGACACTACGAGATAATATATTTCTGTCACAGAGGACTATCGATTGAACGCTGGATTGATATGATGGAGCTTGTTTTAATATTAAACATCGACCCACAATTTCGGGCATAAAACAGTTTCAAACACCGCTCACAAGCATAAATTCGTTGTTTTTACTCGGAGATTCCGAGTGTAGCCAGTTCCTAGACCACCTGGTCTTACCAACGGAGTTGAGGTCTTCCTCTACTTCCCGTGGCGCGTACTGCCTCGAATACTTTCAGAGCTGGAGTGTTTTTATCCTTTCGGACAACATGACTTAGCCAGTGTAGCCGCTGTATCTTAATTCGCTGAACTTTGCCAATATAGACGAAATTATCTACGATTTTGAAAGTTTGACTATCAGCAGTGAAATCGACGAAGAAGTGGTGTGTGTCGATTCTCTTTTCACGTTTTTTTTCAAGATTTGGCGCATGGTGATTCTGTTATGAGCAAAGGCTTTGTTCATAATTTTTAAATTCTTAATATTTTCTTCAAAATCATCTTCAAAATGTCGTCTTCCTCAAATTTTCTTCAAAGCGGTCGTTTGAGTTTGCTGAATAGCCAGCAGTCACACAGAGCTTTTTATTTTCTTCACTTTATCATGAAAAGCCCTTCCCAAACATCCAAATAATGTATCTCGCCATAATCAAAGACACGTTTTCGCTTTCCACAGAGTTCAGCGGCAGCATAAAGCAGCTGACCCGACAACAATTCGATAATTAATAACGCTATTCAATTGAAATGGCAACTTCCGGTGCGCGACTGAAGTTGCTGTTGTCGTAGCATGCATGATCATACCAAAAAAAGGCGGCCCGAAAACAATAAAAAGAATAAAATTGACGAAAGAACTCAAATTGATGGATTACAGTGACATACTTGACGCGCACACACACACACGCGCACACTTACACATTACACATAGAAATCGACAAATGTCTAAGCAACGCTGACCGTTGGCGATCGTTGCGCATTTGATTGCTGTCATTTGTATTATTTATTGGCCTTAATGCGCATTGTACTTTGGCATGTTATTGTTTTTAATGGTTGCCCAAGAATGGCAGTAGCAGCGCGCATGAATTTCGAGTAGTCAAAAACATTTGACGCTTGACAAGGATTTAGAGAATGATCGCGCGTTCAACGTAGACGAACGTCAGATCACCGCTTATGTACGCGTATTAGCGTTGTTGGTCATTGGCCGCCGGGCGCTTGTTGTTGTTGTTGCAGTTAATAGACAATGCTTAAATAGCTGACCAGCACATTTGCACGTACTTAGCGGACAAAAGATTTTTAGTAGACACCAAAAACATAAGCGCGCCATAGCATATGCGTGTGTCGCAATGTGTGGCGCGGAGACAGAGGTGAAGCGCGTTTTACTTGCGCTGCCGCAGGTGCATAACTGCATGCATTTATGACTCCGATATCTGAAAATCTACATGCAATATTTGTATGCACTTTTACGCGTTTATTTCCTTTTTTTCAAATTTTGTTGTATTTTTCCATCATTCGCGCGTATGCATATTTGTTAGTTGCGCATGCGCATTTACGCGCCAGCAAGTGGTGCGTCATTTGGTCGTACGTCCGTCCGTCCATTGAGCAAAAGAAGAAGCACAAGCGCAGATGAGTAGTACACGTTCCAAGCTGCTATGCATATGCACTTCTACGGTGGACTGCCGCATTGCATGCGTAATAATCTGCACCTGTGCACCTGCGCGCCGCGCTTAGTCGCTTTGCCGCACTTTTGTTGTCGTTGTCGTTGTCGTCGTCGTTTTCGTTGCCGAATCTAGATGTGGCACCGAGTAAGGCGTTTTTTAATTGCAGCGACATGCGCGGACTGCAAATCGCTGCACTTCTGCCGTTCACTGCACTCGCGCGCGGCCAGCGCGATCGCGCCAATCGACGCCAAAACGACAAGACGGCGGTCGATCGATCGCATGATCGGTGGATCGTATGTTCGACCGAAATGGCATTGCGCGCCGCCAGCGCGCACCGTTGCAATTGAAATGCGATTTTCACTTTTTGTTCATTCAACGCCGCCACACGGTTGCATTGACGCCATTTAGCTGTATGGGTAATATATCTCTGTGAGTGTGTGTGTTTCGGTTACTTATGGTGCCTTTTAGTTTTCGTCTACCTTTTGCTTGGACTCCAAGCGTTGTTGTCATCAGTTGGGGAAGCGGCAACAACATTGTGCCTTGCTGTTGTTGCGCTGTTTGTCGTCAGTCATTTTACGTCCGTGGCCCTAAAATAGGCTTCTCTTCACACCTTTAGTGGGCACAGCCAACAAGACAAATGCGTAATGTTTGTGCCGTGTTGTTGCCAATGGCTTCCTCTTTTTTCATCTCAACTCAACAGTTTTTTTTAGCGCCATTTATGGCGCGAATCAATCGCCACATTTGTTGTTCAATTGTCACTATTTAACTCAGGAATCAGCAATTACCATTGCGTTTAGCATCATACGTCAAATTCAGCTGATCACCAGCATGTCCATATACTCTCATCCAAATATATGTACATACAAATACATTCATATTATACTATATATATCTAAGTTTGTAAAAACTTGCAATGTAAAGCTTTTCCCATTAGTCGTTCGCGCAATGAATGAATCTCGTCGTAATTGTGGTCAGCGTAATAAGCAATGGCCGAATGAGCAAAGCATCGGAGCAAATTACAGATCATCAACATGTCAGAAAAACGTCTGAAATTGGTATTCAACATGTCTTCTTCTAAAGCCATTATTAGTTTTGATATAATCAACGTTTCTCCAATTTATTATTCGCTTACAAATACGATAAAAAAGCAAACTCGGCGGGAATTAGACTCTGACAATGTCTATAGTCTAAAATAATAACATATAATATATATGATCGGAATGTGAGTAATAAAAATTTATTTTTTCACTCATGGTTAGGTTTCTGCGTACCTTTTTACGCATAAAAACATCATCTAGCTTGTACTCTCAGGCTTCTTGGCGAAAATGTGTTAAAAATGATGCGAAAAATACTGAAAATAAAACGTAGATCTGGAATTACAGTCAATAAAATATCTTTAAATTACGTTTTCCAATAGATGTCTCTAGGGTCAAGCACTGGTCGATCAAATCGATTAAATCTTTTTGTATCGATCTTGGACATTTTTGTCAACATTAACTCAACAAAATATTTGTAGTGATCTGTTTGCATCCCAAACTTATTCTCAACTAAAAATGTCACTTTTTGAGCCGAATCCTTGACATTTGCGGGAAATTTTGCTTTTCTTTTTTAATTCCAAGAAAAGTGCGGCTGAGGATCCGTCCACGCTTTACTGAGGCTGACACATACATAGATAATACTATTACTCTACTACTGCCATCTATGTGATTTCTATTACGTATTAAAAAAATATAGAATTTTTGTAAAGCAACTTGTGTTAGTTTACAAAAAAATTGATCATAAAGCATTTCGTGTGTTAGTTAAGCATTGCTTTTTGAGGGAATAGGAGAAAACACTTTTGGACCGTTTTTATACAATAAAGTCTTAAATTTACAAAAAAACACGGCGGAAGCAAAGTTGTAGACATAATATAAATTTTACTACCGTTTCAAATCCGTTTCAGAAGCAATTTGCATTGAATACTCAGAAACAATGATTGCCCGAAATACCCAGATATCCGAACAATCTACCAATGTATGTATATAAGTGTGTGAAATATCTTCATCAACGTTATTTTTTCAAAATGAATTCAAGTATTTAATACATGATCAAGTTAGTAATGATAAGACAATGATTTTGATGAAAAAAGGTATCAATATTGACAGGATCGCTACATGATGGCAGATTACAGCTGTTTTAAAAAAAGAATTAGGTTAGATAAATAAATTAGGTCTATTATATCGTCTCCTAGCAGGTGCTCTGGAGTTTCAGGCGCCATGCCGCAGATCTGACAATTCGCACAAGAAGTGTAATATAAGTGTTTATTGAGCTTAGAATGGCCAGTGTAGAAGGCGATTAGTAGTCAGAGTTTGTTCCTTGTGAGGTTAATAACATTCTTATGGTTGTAACCACATATTAGAAGCTTGGCATGGGAGTTGTTGCCAATATCCCTTCATCCTTGCGGAGCAGCTCATTTATAGCATGGGGACCAACCAAACCGAAAGGATTGGGTCCTACTATGTTGGCGGATGCTGCGAAGCTGGCGAGTTCTGGCTTATGATCATTCCTAGCTATACCAGGGACCCAGATAAGGTGCACTTGGTTACGATCTTATAGACATTTCAGTTGTTCTATACACTCCTGCACCAATAGTGATTTAATGTAGTATGTCACTAATCTAGTTTGGTGCGTGGTCCTTCGACTCCGGTGCCAATTCCCTCCGACGTTTTCAAACCATCGGTGTACCTTTTCAGTTTACTATCTGTAAGTAGTAGCTAGAGAGCGGAATCATTCCATTCAGCTTTAGTGATGAGGGTAACCTTGAGCTTCTTAATGAGGTTAACGCTGTCCCTTGGAAGAAAAGCCAATGGTATTACGCCACTGTACGACTACCTGACAATCCTTGGCTGCAGCCTCAGGATCTACCAGCTAGCCGATGCTTTAGTAGCTTTGCCATTGTCAGGTCAACATGCTGCTTCCGCCGCAGAGTGGAATCCAGTCTGATACTAAGGTATTTGACTATATTAGTCATCTATATCTCTCTAGTTAAGTTATTAAGGCCGCAGGAACCTTCGTCTTGTAAACGGGATGAAAAAGATAAACGAGAACAAAACGTTCCAAACCATTGATATATTTATGAGCTGTGGGCACACATATGTAGGTATATCCAAATCGTTCTTATACATAGCTAAGGCAACAACACAATAGTAGACCAGTGTTTAGTCAATTTAGTAATATCCATATATCCGTACATTAGCGAACTAGACCCTCAGTTTTTATCCGAATATCGATTTGAAATTTTGCACACGTCCTTTTCTCTCAAAGAAGCTGTTTATTTGTCGAAACAACCGACATCGGACCACTATAAAGTCATACAAAAAGAGCATTCAAAGTCAAATTCTTGTTCAGAAAATTTCTTTGTTTGACAAGATAAATATCATCACAAAATTGTGCCACATTTAGTTTCTAAAGCAAAGGTCTAATTCCACAAAGTTATTCAAATCAGATCACTATAGCATATAGCTGTCATACAAACTCAACGATCGGAATCAAGTTCTTGTACGAGGACCTTTTTCATTTAATAAGATGTCTTCACTTAGTCACCAGTATTCATAAGCCGCCATTTAAATCGTTTAAAAGCAGTCGTAAATACGCAAAAGTGATAAAAATAAAAGATAATTTTGGTTTTCTTAAATATATAAACGTTCAAATTTTGAAAAAAAAACTGTACGAATATAGTTGCAGACCCATTTTATCATATTATTATTTTCAAATATGCACGTGGAATAGTTTTCATTACGAAAATTCACTGGGCTCATTAAGCGAATAAAATGTTATCCATACACCCTGAAAATAACGGCTTCCGATTCTATTATCAAAGAAAACTTATTAAATTCAAAAGCGCGCACCAAACTAATATCTAACGCGTGATTCTTATCAGTAAAATGAGGCAAAGCAGCCGCTGCCTCAGCGGCAAATTAAAGTAATTTAAAGCCAAATTAATTGTGGCTAAACTGAAAATGTGATTGTCCAGTGGCAATTGATAGGCAAACCAACAAATGAGTATGTGTATATATTTACCGCTGAATACATGAAATCAAATGGCAATGTTGAATGAAACTCGTCGCGCCACACGGTAGCTAAATGAAACGAAAGTCAAGTTTGAAATGGTTGCGCCGCTTAATCGCATTAATGAAAGTTGAAACACAAAGCGGCAGGCACGCAGCCACACCCACTGGCAACCAGATGTCACACTATTATAGCGTTAGTTGTAGCTTTTTGTTTTTGTAGTTTGCTTTGGTTGTTAATTGCATGTTCATACCTGATAGATACACACCCATTTGCGTTTAGGCATCAATTACAAGCGCACATTCCCCGATAAGCCACCGCCATAAAGAAAACAAAAACACCAACATCGCAAGCTCGTCAAAGCGTTGATGCTAAACGCTACTTTGCTGTCGCACAAATTGCGGTAGCCTCGATTCCATTCAACACTCCCGAAAATGTGTTGCGCGTTCATATCTGTTTCATATCAATTTATTGATGTGATGTAAGTTCGCATTTGTTGACATGTAAAAGGTGATTTCGTAAGTGTTCGTAATACACCAACGTTTGCCACTGGAGGCACTGAGAGAAATGGAGTTATATTAAGGTGAAAAGTTTTTTTTCGAAATTCAAAAGATGGAGACAACGCTGTCGAACTGCGTACCCAAAAGCTTTTTTCTTTATTTTACTGGTTAGAACACCGGTGTTTATTATATTAGTAATACTCGTGAATCTACAAGGTCCTTTGAACCCGTAACATTTTTTTAAGGGCCAACATTTGTACCTCCATCAAACAGAAGCTATTCTGTGGAAAAGAAAGTGTCTAGAAGTTTTGTCAATACCGAAGAAAAACACGCATTCTTTTTATACACACGCCCTCGAAACGCCCAAATGACTATTCTTGGTCGCTCTTTAGGATCGCAAAAAGCGTTGACCTTATGTATGCCGAATACTTCAGTTCAAATTACGCTTGATCGTTACTAAGGATCAGTAGGTCTACGATAGTATGACAGCCGACCAGTATAGCCTGATCTAACCTCTTCAAACCTGCCTCAGACCACATTTATCATTCAGCCAAAAACTCCTTCAGAGTTACTTCTTTCAAGTGTGGGTTTGACAATAATTTATCGTTATCTTTAAATAAAACAAATAGGAAAATAAATTGGCAAATGATTTCCGGAGGGATCATTCTAAACAGGAGCTACCAATGCTCGAAGTGATTGAATAAAATGGTAACGTATATAATTATCAGATCAATACATAGGTTGCTATATATATTTCTGGACTAACTCGGAACGTTTTGTCATTTAATCGTGAATTGTTTTATTTACAGGGAATTAAAAAATTCATCTCGGCCAAAAAATGGAATTAACTCGTGAACATTTTTGTGCACTCATTTTTCACAACTTTCGATGTGGATTATCACGACAAGAGTGCATCGATGAACTAAAATCTTTGTATGGCTATGAAGCACCATCCTATAGCACTGTGAAAAACTGTTACAACGAATTCAATCGTGGCCGACGCTCGCTCAAAGACGAATTCCGTGAAGATCGTCCAAAAACAGCCGTTGTGCCAGAAAACATCGATGCCGTACGTGAATTGATAATGCAAGACCGTCATGTAACATGCCTTCAGATAGAGGCATGCCTATGCATTTCTCCCACCAGCATTCATTCGATATTGCATGAACACCTGGCCGTAAAAAAGGTTTGTTCTCTTTGGATCCCGCACAATTTGACAATCGCTCAAAAAAAGGCTTGTGTGGATTGGTGTAAAGAAATGCTGAAAAACTACGATCGCGGCGCTTCAAAAGACGTTTATAAGATTGTCACAGGTGACGAATCATGGATCTATGCGTATGAGCCCGAAACAAAATAGCAATCGACCGTGTGGGTCTTCCAAGACGGCCTAATAAAACGAAAAAACAAAAAAAACATTTTCGTTGATAAATATGCCTATTTTCATTATTAGGCCAGAAATATATATAGCCGTTCTAAAGAAGGTCTAGTCTGAGCGATCGGAATGGCCTCTTATTTATATCTGCCAAAGAGCAGTCATTTCGAGATTATTTTGAAAGTTATTTAGAAGGTCATGTCTATCAAGTATAAGAAACACTGGTATGACAAAAAACGATTCAAGGTTGAAATCAGCCCATAAATAGCTACTAATCGAATATTTGGATAAAGTCCGGGGTATTACTTTATCCAATACTTAAGCGATTGCTGGGTCCGAGCGATTGCCGTTGAAGTCAGATTCGTGTAAATCGGAGTTCGACTTTGCATACATTTAAGTACGTTTATTCGGGACCAAATATTAAAGACAACAATAACTTAGTAGAAAATTTTTAACAAAGTTTAAGTAAAACAATTCACTTCGCTACGAATAAAGTATCCTGAACCGAATTTATTTTGATGTCGAAACCTTCTTATTCTGCCCATGTTGCCTGATGAATTAAGTATTCCTTCTTCTAACAAAAAGTTCTTCATGATATGCCAGCAATTTTTTTATTTGCCGTTTTATAGTAGAAATCCATTCATTATTAGAATATATTTTGTCTAAAATAAGTAACGTTTGCAATTGCCATTTGATTTACTGAATCCACTAGGTCTAAAAATTAGTTTATTTAATGTCTTGCTCATGCTTGCGCATTTCTTTAACCTCGTCAGTTGTTCGCACTTGAATGTGTGAATCTAGCTATTCTTGAAAGTCATCATGATTGACCTCTAGATTTAATTGTTTAGCGATATGGACTTGTATTATTAATTATGCAATCAATTTCTTCAGGATCTGAAACCGATTCTACTTAGGTTTCAGAGATAAAAAAAATGAACACAGGTTTTTACAGACACCATACAAAGTTTATTGTGAACCTCATTCCAAAATAGTCCAATAATCCTTACAACATTCAAAGTATTGAATTGCTTCTAAAAATCTTTAACAAAAAGTCGTTGTTTTGTCACAGTAAACTTTAAATATTTTAATGACTCCCTGGACCATTAGTTGAAGCAAGCAAATAGTGTTTGGTGGCAAAAATACAACTTCCTCTAGTGTCTCGAAACTAATTAGAATCTCCTGGTGCCTTGTCAATCAATACCATCACTTAAATGGAATTTCTCTTAATTGGGAGTCTTTAAAGCAGTCAACCAAGCTCTCGTGTTAGACTTCCAAATGACAGGCAGCTTTGGATTTATTTTTTAAGGCTCGTGGATTTTCTGAGCAATAAACTAAGACGGGTTTCAATTTACACTCTCCGGCTGCATTCGTACCAACCAATTGATCATTAGCGGCTTTAAAATCTCAAAAAGTTTTCTCTTCACCCCCAATAAAAGTTATTTTAGGCATTTCCTTCCGAAAACGAATGGTTTAATCAACGTTAAAAATGGTTTGGGTATCTTCGTCTATCATTGTTTTGATTTTCTCTCAAGGAGATACAGAGATACAGATCCTTTATGAGCGCTTGCCACTTTTCCATTCTATGAGATGCTAGCTTCTTCTTTTAGTTTTTAAAAAATGTACTATTATTGAAAGTACACTGTATTTTGATAAACTGGACAACTCTTACTTGATTATCACAACGGTTTACACTATTGATTTATATGCGGTTATATTGCATGTCAGCTGTATGTTATGGGGACTTAGTGGACCGCTGCCTTGGACAATAATTTATACCACATTCCGAGAAGATATCTTCTCAAATGTAAAAGCTTTCCTTACAAGTACTTTATTCCGAACGTTCAGTTTTTGTGGCAACTAAATGCTATAATGGTCCGATACTGGCCATTCAACAAATAAGCAGCTTCTTGGTGAGAAAACGATGGGTGCAAAATTTCTAATTGATATCTCACAAACTGAGGGATTTTTTCGTATATATACAGATCTACGGACAGACGACTATTGCAAAATCCACCTAGATCATGAAACATGGTGCTACAAACAAACTGGCAAACTTAATTTATCCTGTTCGTGGTATAAATATACTACTTTCAACAGTCCAACACCACACTGGCACAGCGTGGTATATTTTCAGTGTAGATCGCATCTACGAAATCATTTAGCATATTTACATACCATTTATCATAACTTGTTGAAAATAAGAGCAGTCGCCAAACAAGTTTTAAATGCATGTATAATTTTCATTAAAGAAAGGAAAAAGAATGAAAAGCAATGTTGTCAAAATAGATAAAAATATTTGATAAAGCACCACCAGCATTCACAATGCGACAATAAATGTTATTTATACAATATTACATACATACAAATCGACAAAAGTATTTTCGTTTCATGTTCTATTTTTTGCGCGACATGTTTTTGCTTCTGAATTCCATTTATGACAAAAATCTTACAAGACAAAACAGTAAACAGCAAAACATGTTCATAAAAAGTAATAACATGACAGGGTGCGTAATTAATTATTGCTACATAATTGATAGTTCGATAGTTCAGCAGCCACTGTGCGTTGGCAATTCGTAGTTAAACAGTTTTTGAAAGTTGTCACACCGAAATTGGGCTTTTGTGTTGAAAAACAAAGCATTTGAAATTTTGCTACGAATAATTGGTAGGACAATTATTTTAATCAATACCAATACATATAATGTATGAACATATAAGTATGTATAATGTATGTACAGTGTTTTGTCAACGCGAACAATGCCGTTAAAATAGCACGTGTGCCCAAAACCGCTAGTTATTTTAAGAGACATTTGCAAAGTATTTGAAACTCACAATGAAATTAGTTCTGCTCACATTCAGGTAGGTACGGTTTTTTTCTTACCAATCGAGTGCTGCACACTTTAATTGTAATTCGCGGAATTACCATTGAAATGAATTAGTAATGAATGATAAATAAACATTTTTAATGAATGAAAATTTTGACTTCCAGTCCTATATGTATATATGTAAATAATTTTGTGTTTATCTGCCTGCATGTAGTACAATGATGGATCACCATAAACTGATAGACTATGTATTATGAGGACTCAGGTAGATTGTGCATTTCAAATTTTGTTTTGAAGAATGCTGTCTAAGATTTCTTTACACTGTCCCAATCATATGAGAAGTTAAGTTCTTTAATATTGAACTATACATATACTCGATCCCGGACACCGACCAGACTGATTAATAGTCAGTGACTTTCTTCTAAGGTATTTAAAACTTTAGTAAGGACTCTAAAACAATCTTAAACAAACTTTTTATACGCTTTTTGGAATTAGAGAACTTATCGTCACGGCGGCGATCGGAAGATGCAACCGTTTCGAGGGCAAGTCCAGCCTGAAGGAAGAGGAGGTGAAACCGCTGGCTTGGGCTAGAGAGGAGGTAAAGAATGGCCGGGCTCACTTCGCCACTCGAAACTGGTTCAATGCCTTGGATCAAGCGTAAAGGTATGCTAACCTCATTGAGGAGCATATCGCTGCAAAGAAGCAGCATTCGACGGAAAGCGAAATGAAGAAGACCTCGAAAAAAAAAGAATTGTAAGGACATAGACATAGAGGATGGAGTCATGTGTAGAAGTTCACGCAAGTGAGGAAAGTTCTCTGATCGCCATTCACTTGGGAGTGGCCAGAAACGATTCTTTTACATATGACTCAAGCAGCTCACGACTTCCGGTCTTTGACCAAGTATCCTCTGGGTAGCCTAAGAACATCCGTTTGAAGGCGAGCTAAAGTGAGAAGGCAAACTATCCCTTACTTAGGGTTGTGCGCTGGGTTTGGGACCCGCCACGTAAAAAAAAAAATACCCAATGAAAACCAACAATCAGCCTCGGATGAGAGACCCCCCTTTTGATGAATCCAACGCAGGATTACTCTTGCCAACAGGTGCTACTTCGGGCTGAGTAGGCAATTGAAAAGTAGAGTCCTCTCTCGATGAACAAAAGCCAAACCCCTTAAGTCGCTCATAATTCCCGTCCTGCTATATGGTGCAGAGGCTGGGACGATGACGACAACCGATGAGTGGACGTTGCGAGTTTTCGAGAGAAAAGTTCTGCGAAAAATTTATGGTCCTTTGCGCGTTGGCCACGGCGAATATCGAATTCGATGGAACGATGAGCTGTACGGATATACGACGACATTGACATAGTTCAGCGAATTAAAAGACAGCGGCTACGCTGGCTAGGTCATGTTGTCCGGATGGATGAAAACGCTCCAGCTCTGAAAGTATTCGACGCAGTACCCGCCGCGGGAAGCAGAGGAAGAGGAAGACCTTCACTCCGTTGGAAGGACCAAGTGGAGAGGGACCTGGCTTCGCTTGGAATATCCAATTGGCGCCACGTAGCGAAGAGAAGAAACGACTGGCGCGCTGTTGTTGACTTGGCTATAATCGCATAAGCGGTGTCTACGTCAGTAAAGAAGAGGACATAGACGTCGGGCTCGTAGCGCGCCGTAACCCGCTGGAACAAATCTCACAGTACCTGGGAAATGAAGCTATTGGAAGCCCTCTTCTCTAGAATGGACGCCGAACCCAGCGCTCTTATGACATCATTTGATAGAGCATGATGGCTTAGCGGTGTCAAAATTTTAAAATGTTACGACGACCTGTCGCTAACATGGGTGAGGGAAGCGCTCAGAATCCTTCCACACCTGTTGGGAAGGAGCGAAACTGGAGGAGGTAAACCACAGTAGTATTCCACCGATACCTGTCAGCCCCATTATGCGGACGAGTATCGCCACCCCACAGTGACCAGTTGGTATTCTGATCATATTCCTACAGTCTCTTCAATCGAGAGTTTTGCGGTTCTGCACCCAAGTAATTCGTTCCATCGGTTTTGGATTTTCTTTACCATGCTTCTGTCCAGATCGTAGTAAAGACAATACATGGGTTTCCTAAAGTTTATCGTTTTCGAGTGTTAACCATACACCATTCTTGACAACCTATCCACTACTGCCCTGCCGATAAGCAATAAGATGTTGCTGCCTCGTCTGCTACTTGGCTGTGGTCCGGCAACTTTATAGGCTGCCTTCTTTCTAATTCTGGGCAGTATAACCCCGCACCAACTCTATCCTCCAGTTTCGAGCCATCCGTATAAATATTTTGAGTGTTACGGGTTAAAAATTGAAGATTTATATTTTTAACTGAAAACCTATATTTAAAAGTAGTTACATGTAAATAAGACAAAAAGTGCTATAGTAAACACATTTTTAAGGTTAGATTAGGTTGTAGCTTCTAGAGTTGATCCAGAAATGATGGATCTCACTTGGATAAATATTTGTTCTTGGTGATACCCAAAAACTGTCTAAAGTACGTAACCTCATAAATCAACGAAACGTTTTGAGCTCTCAACCAATTTATTATGGCGGTTAGTATCAATTCCAGAAACTTTACTAGAATCTCCAAAGGTGAGTCTACCAAGATATTTCAACCTCAGCTGGCAAAGAGACCGACAAAATATTTAGTCGTACTGCCTGTGTACAGTGGACAGCGCTGAATCAGAACACTAGACTTTGGCAAAGCAATAACTTCGTAAGGCCTCTCACGTTACGTCAAAAGGATCTTGCAGTCGCACAAATTCTGTTTGTTGACCAGTTAATCTCACTGGAGTTCCGTAGATCCAGCGTTAGAACGCAAGAGAATTGTAAACGTTGAATAAACATTTTTTATTTGTCTTCTTTTTTTTTAATTTTTTATTCGAGTTTGGGATTAGAAATTTGTAAATTATTTTTAATAAAGATTTTCAATATCAAATTTGCAATACTGAGTAAAACAATATTCGATTTGAACAGTTAGGAGCTTAAATCAAATAAGTTTTATAATTTTGCTTTATATCGCCTCCTAAAATGCAAAAAAACATACCATCAAAAAAATCGAAATTGAGTTTTTTATTGATTGCGATTCACTACATCTTATTACACATGTACATATACGTAGCAAAAAATGTTTAACTTCCGCTGTCGGATACGTAGGTTGCTATATATATTTCTGGACTAGGCAACACTAAGTGTTGCCAGGTACAATCTGACATTTCCATTGGAAAGTTTGACATTTTTTAGCATAACATCACTCAGAATGTTTTGTCATTTAATCGTGAATTGTTTTATTCACAGGGAATTAAAAAATTCATCTCGGCCAAAAAATGGAATTAACTCGTGAACATTTTTGTGCGATCATTTTTCACAACTTTCGACGTGGATTATCACGACAAGAGTGCATTGATGAACTAAAATCTTTGTATGGCTATGAAGCACCATCCTATAGCACTGTGAGAAACTGTTACAACGAATTCAATCGTGACCGACGCTCGCTCAAAGATGAATTCCGTGAAGGTCGTCCAAAAACAGCCGTTGTGCCAGAAAACATCGATGCCGTACGTGAATTGATAATGCAAGACCGTCATGTAACATGCCTTCAGATAGAGGCATGCCTGTGCATTTCTCCCACCAGCATACGTTCGATATTGCATGAACACCTGGCCGTAAAAAAGGTTTGTTCTCGTTGGATCCCGCACAATTTGACAATCGCTCAAAAAAAGGCTCGTATGGATTTGTGTAAAGAAATGCTGAAAAAATACGATCGCGGTGCTTCAAAAGACGTTTATAAGATCATCACAGGTGATCATCATGAATCTATGCGTATGAGGCCGAAACAAAACAGCAATCGACCGTGGGGGTCTTCCAAGACGAGCCAAATCCAACGAAAAAAAAAACATTTTCGTTGATAAATATGCCTATTTTCATTATTAGGCCAGAAATATATATAGCACCCCTCGTTTAACCAGTATATAATCAATATATAACCAATTTAAAACCAAAACCCAAATTTTGTTTCAATATGAGTGGTTTCTATTATATCGTTTTTCCTTCGCCTTTAAACATATAAAAAGTGATGTTACGTTATTTTGCATTTTAGGTGACGTTATATTCCTTCCGCATATTTAAAATCAGCAAGTCATCAGTAAGCTATAATTATTGCCCATTTGTAATCAATATAAACGCGTATAAGGAAGAGTCTTTCACTTACCATAAAACTACCTGTTGTTTTGGTCGGTTGTAATGTCACCTTTGGTAGCGGCACGTTGTATGACATGTTTTCCTATGAATTCGAACCGTTCCACAGCTGAATAATTGCTTATTATGAGTTGAATTGAATTAAGTGGAAATTATAAACCAAATGCACACAAATTGTAACAAATTCGATTCAAATCAAATGCAGTTTCACACGCGCTACAAGCATTAGGCCCACAGTATGTATAAATGTGCACATATACATAAGTATATATTTGTGAGGACAAACAGCACATGCGAGTAATCAAATTATTGATGCAGCAAAGACCGACACACAAATCACTCGTTTGGTAATGCGAAATCGCCTACGTTTTAATATTAATCGCAACGACAAAACTGTATAATCAATCATAAATCAATGCAATAAATTGCATAATTTGCGAAACAATGTAAGCTTGCACTTCTCGGCATAATTATTGTGCTTGACGGTAAATCTGTATAAATTTCACTCGATCACATTCACCGATCCGCACTGAGGACTCAACAACACACAGCGCGCACTTTCTTCGCTTGAACTTCGCGCGTTCACTAATCGGCGATTTGTATGGCAATCGGGCATTGACAACAACGACGTATTTTGTAAACATAGCAAACTTAAGCCCGGCAAACACCTATACATATGCTACATATGTATGTAGCGGAGAGGTATGTAACTTGTTTGTAAGAATGTTTTGTTGTTAATAACTCATAACGAAAGCTATTTAACAATCAAAAAGGCGTGTATTAGCAAGTTTTTACAGTTCTTACACATTTACATATAAATATTCGAGTTATGAATTAAAAGCTCGCTTTTAGCTGACGTAGAAAGTGCGCGTTCAAATCGCGCTAACGTAGCGAGTTTTGAAAATTCATTCACAATTCGATAATACAACAAAGAAGTGCTTTAACTTGAGTTTTAACTATTTTTCTGAGCACCTTGTTATTGCTTAAAGCAGTATTTTTTTTTTTTTGACTGAAAGAAGGTATGCCCCGTTCGCTAGATGTTGTGAAATTATTTGAGGGAATATGTTTTTAAGATGAACCCAATATTAAATTACATTTTCATTCCCTACTTAACCTTTAAAAAAATCTAAGCATTTTGTGATTAATCGCCGAAAAATAGAGCACTAATAACAGTGGCTTCAGCATAAAGTAGAAATTTTATTATCTGAAGAATTGACAAGAGAGTCAAGCGACTCAAGTCTATAGAAAAAGTACACGTCCTCGCTACTCGTTAAATATACAAGTAAAATTATTGAAAAAAATTATTGAAAAAAATTATTGAAAAAAATTATTCGAAACAGTAAGTAGAAATAGCATCACAGTGGATGAAAGAAAATATATTTGACAGACTAAAGTTTGTTAACATATTTAAAATACTTTTTTATATCAGTGAATGGTACTATTAAACTACCTTCGTTAAAAGCCAAGATAACGGGTTTTTCCAAAACGACGACAAACTATAAAAATACACCGATAGGGTCAGCAAATGACGCCCTATTTTCCACGTTCTTTTGACATTTCTCTTCAATAAGGTTTGCCATTTCATCACGGAAAGATGTACGTTGTAACAACGAGTCGAAATTATTATGGCTGTCGTTAGCTCATCAAATGAAGAAGACTCAAATCAGTCTCTCACACGTCGTTCTCAAGCATTGGGCATTTTTGTGACGACAAAAAATCTTGGCCTACATCCTTACAAGATCAATTTGATACAAGAACTGAAGTCGACAATAACTTGAAAATTATCCGTATTTTTATCAAAAAACATCTTCAGCGATGAGACTCATTTCTGGCTGAATGGCTTCGTCAATAAGGAAAATATGAGTTATTGATCAGCGAGCAATTCACACATAATCTATGAATCGCCATTGCATACCGAAAAAATTACGATTTGGTGTAATTTATGGGTCGGCGGCGTCATGGGGCAGTACTCCTTCCGTGATGATCGAAACCGGTTCGTTACTGTGAATTGGAATCTCTACCACTCAGTGATAACCAAATATATTTGGCCCGAATTACAAGATATAGACTTGTACAATATTTGGTCCCACAAACCACGCAGTGAATGTCGCAATCAATTTATTGAAAACCAAATTTGATGAACGTGTTATCTCACGAAATGGCCCAGTCAATTGACCGCCTCGGTCGTGCGATTTGACGCCGTTAGGCTATTTCCTGAGGGGCTACGTCAAGCCTATGGTTTATGCCAAGAAGCCAGTAACGTTTGATGAACTTCGTACGAATATCGAATATGAAATTGAATGTATTTTGACTCACTCTACTACTGTGGGCAAAAAATAGTTAAACTTTTTAATAAACATTTCGAGCGAAACCCCATTCGGCGTTTTGGTAAAGACCTTCGGTGATAATTGTTTGTCGCGAGCAAGTGTTTTTGATTGGTACAAATTATTCAAAGAGTGTCGATAATCAATAAATTAAAGGAATTTGTGCCAAAGATCTCACTGGCATAGGTGGAATATGGGAAGTATCAGTGAAAACCATTTTGAAAAATCATTTGGGCCTAAGAAAAGTGAAAGCACGTATGGTTCCAAAATAACTCTAATTTTTCGTAACACGTAGTCGCGTTAATGTTGGTAATGCAACGACTTTGGACCATCGGGGTATCATGAAACGCATTATAACTGGCAATGAGCCTTGTAACTATGCTTACGACCCGGAAACAGACGATCAGTCGGTCGAATAACGTGGCAAAGGTGAGACGAAGCAGAAAAATTCAAGTCAAAGAAGGTCAAAAGTCAAGGTTTTGTTAACAATTGTGATGCATTCCGAATTCCTTCTGACCGGCCAAACTTTCAACCAGGAATTATATTTGAGTGTTATGCGTAATTTGAACGAAGATATTTGTAAAAAGAGGCCGGAATTACGGGCCGACAACTCTTGGTTTTTGCACTACGATAATGCATCGTCGAATACTGCATTGCTTCTTCGTGAGTTTTTCGAAAAATTTTTAACCTGATTTAGCTCCGACCGCTCCGGGGAAACCGATTTGAGTCAACTAAAGACATTGAACGCAAATTTCTAGGCGCATTGAAGGCTTTTCGAAATTTGACTTTAACAACTGTTTCGAGGATTGGAGAAAACGTTGCCACAAGTGCAATGGCGCCAAGGGGGATTTCTTTGTGGGGGACGACATAGATTTTGAATAAACAGTTATATAAAGCCGTCGAAAGGCATTTGCGTAGTTTTGATAGTTTTTAATTTTTTGCTCATATTAGCATAGTATTTAGCTATATTTCTGACAACCTAGTCTCGGAAATTTGCTCTGAGGTTTGAGTAATTAGATCATTACAAAAAAAATCCTCGCAACCATGAAAAATATTGCAAGTATGAAGGTGTGTATCAATTGACTACTTGTGAGAGTAGCAATATCATACCTTAACCAGATAGATCATCTTTCAGCACTAACCGATTCAATTAACTATGTTTATTCCATTTTTTTTTAAGAATAAATCTTAGCATTAGCCGTAAGTTCAATATTTAGATATTGGAACCGAGTCAAAATACACCAATTTTTTTTATTTTCAATACTTTTTCCAAGTAACCATTTATATCAATGAAATTTTCATTACCAAACCATGCGTAAAGGGTATATCAATAAATTTTCAATTACAATTTTTTTTTGCAACCAATACTTATTTCATTTTCTTGTTGTTATCGCGTGCTTTGCAATTCCGGAAATATTTCTTATATATACCGGATGAACTATTGGGATCAGCGACAAAGCGTCGACGGTGTCGTAGACGACTTCAGCAAAGTCTGCATGCGGACAAATGCATGCAATCGGCGTAGCAAGTGTGCAGGGGGTAAGCGCTGCGTGTTTACCATAGCGGTTTACCAACATTCATATCGCTGATTTACGAGTATAATGCGCCAACATATATGCTTATGTAGCATTCGCATTTATCGGCTTTTCAATCTGAATTGCAATTTTATTATTTTATTTCTGATTTTTTTCTGTATTTATTCTACATTGACTAGTAAACTTGCAACGCGCACTGAAATATCGAATTTCAATTAAAATTGCAACGCAGCAATACACGGTCATCAACGCAAAGCGGTTGCTGGTGGACACAAGTTGCTGGTAAATTGTTGCTTGACAAGACTTAAATGAGCAATGAACATACAATTTAAAGTAAAGAAAGTTGTTCGTACATATTTTTTATATATGTACATACAGACATGCATAGGTATATGCATATGTGTGTATTGTATATGTACAATATGAATAAATAATTATGAATGAATGCGAAGAACTAAGAACTTTTGAAAGCAACACTAAATTGCATATTTATGACAGGCAAGTAATCGTGAATGTTATAAAAAAAATTTAAAAAATTTAATAAAATATGCTCCATTAGTAATATTTCCCAACATATTTAATATAAATATCAAATACTTTCCATCAAAAATGCAAAAAAAACTTAAAAAAAAAATTCATTATAAAAAATATTATTTTCAAACTTCAAGACACAATCTGCCGACGGTTTTTATGCATGCATATTCCTTAAAGCAACCAATCACATAAAATTACAAAAACACCAACACAAAACCACTTTAACACTACAGGTATTCACATAGTTATCCCCTTGCAATGTGCGTTTGCCGCAGTGTTCACGTATTAAATTACACGCGCATGCGTCTGTGTGTGCGTGTGTGTGCATTTAACGAATTTGAGAAGATAAGTATTGCAACAACAATACCACTAACAACTTGAAACAACACGTTCTGCAACAACTTTTTCTGCTGCAGCTTCGCCGCTTCGTGTCTCTCTCCCGCTCCGTGTGTGTGTGCTTTCGAATGGTCAAAGGAAACACGGGCCCGATCCGCGAATCGCGCACAAAACCGATGTGAATAAGCAATAAAATATTGTAACTACACCGTTTGATATACCGGCGCGTGGTGTGGCGTCCCGTCTGCCGTCCGTCCGTCCTGGCCAAAGCTCATAAACTGAAGTGGCAGCCAAGCGCTCGACGTTGCAAAGCTGCAAAAGCAAAGCAAATGCAAAATGCAAAGAACGAAATGCAGAAATAGAGAAATGCAATTCCGCAAAGAAAATTGTTGTGAAAACTATGCAGCGAAACAACAACAACACACACACATATACGCGTATATAGATGTTAGCAAATGCAAATACAAACGGTTAAATGCATACAGCAACGTTTGGAATAAGTAAAAGAGAATCGATTGAAATGTACGGAGACTACAGTGGCCACCGGTGAAGGGGATCTGAGCAGCTGATTGCATGAAGTATTCGTATTGCGGAGCTACTAAGTACCATAAATGTTTTGCAGGGAAATGCTAACAACAAATGATGATTAAAAATGTAGATGGTATTAATGTTTATAATGATGATGGAATAATTAGTGACGATTTAGGGAAGGTCATACATATTATACTGATATTTTTAAATATTTCTTATAGAACCAGTCGTGTTATCTGGAGCTGGTTCTTTACCTGTAAAGCCGGAACTGGCACGATCGGTATTTCTAATTGGTAAGGCTAGTCTAGGATTTTCTAAAATCGCTTTATTTGGCTAAAACTATATTTTAGTGTCGAAAACCTCTATACAATTGGTAGAGGAGTGAGCAAAAGTTTCTTTGTTCAATCCGGTGTGGTGACGAAGTTTTCGGCTAGGTCAAACTCAGCACAAACAAATTTATTTTTCTCGGAACTCCTCTTCCAAAATCGGGTGACGATTTTACTCGAAGACTATCGCATTTTTAGCTTCACAGGTATATAATGGTGTAATCTAAAACGCCTGATTTGTTATTATTGTAATTCTTTTAAAGGGGGATCCATTTCGAGGCTATCTACTTTTTTAAAGAAAAAACAGAGAAAATACATATTTAATGGGGAATGTTTATTATCACTCGAAAGAACATTATTTCGCATTTATTTTTTACGTCTCAGATGGTCCGTCCGTTAAGTCCAATTTTCGATGACTCACTCGAGCATTTCGACGAGTGATGTTTTTCTTCAAAGCCTGAATTGAAGCGGGACCAGATGTTACCGAAATCACAAGCTGCAATTTCAGGCATCAAATAGTCGGTTATCTTGACGCGATAACCGTCGCTATAGAGGGTTCTTCAGATTGCTCTTCGTCCCAAGCGCGGAAATTCTGACTGTTTACACACCCATTGAGCCATAAATGGTCCTCATCGCTGAACGAAATTTGGCTCGAGAACGTCGGGTCTTTTTGGAACTTTTTAAGAGACCATAGAGCGAAACAATGTCGATTAGGAAGTTCAAGCGGCTTCAGTTTTTGCACAGGTTGTACTTTGAACGCTTTTGATTTATAATTTCGCTGCGAACGGCGCCAAATCGACTCTCCACGGTCTTCGTTTACACTCTCAGCTACGGCTGCTATATTTTCTTCACCACGTGCTGTACGTGAACTACTCATCTAGTATTGAGGCTTTTCCAAAAGCTGGGACTGTAAGAATATATCTCGTTCCACCAAGTATAATACGTAGATTTGTGGCAGCAGGACATTCCTTCGGAGTATTTGAGATCGACCTTTTGAGGTAGAAAATTAAACTCTCACAATATGCAGACACAATACGCCGATTACTTTAGGGTTTGCCATGTAAAAAAGATTATCGGTCATATTTATTTTATGTTTCTACAATGTGCGTTCCAAAGTAAACAGGACTTTAAAAAACAACAGAAGAAATGGTTTTTTTGGCAAAATCAATTTATTTTATTTCAAATAGTCTCCTTCTGCTTCAATACTGCTTTTTGCACGGTCCAAAACCTTGTCGAAAGAGTGTTTTAGCTCTTTGGCCGGTATGGACGCCAGTATGTCGGTGCAAGCCTTTTGAATGGCCTCTACGTCTGCATAACCCTTTCCTTTCATAGGCAAATGCATCATACTGAAAAGGAAGAAGTCGCACGGTGCCATATCAGGTGAATACGGGTAGTGATTAATGGTTAAAATGTGATTTTTCGTCAAATAATCACTTACAAGCGGCGATCGATGAGACGGATTCTAAGCAATTTTTGGTGGTCACTGAATTTGTGCAGAACAAACCGTGCATACACCTTTCGTAAGCCCAAATGTTCGGTCAAAATGCGATAAATCGATGTTTTGGAGATGTCCCATTCCATTTCCATGAATTCCAATGATGATTTCAGCTGATTTTTGATGAATCCACGCACAGTTTCGATAGAATTTCCGGTGATCACAGATTTTGATTGGCCCACATGTTGATCGTCATTTATGTCCTCACCACCACTTTGAAAATGTTGAAACCACTCGGTCACTCTGCTGCGGGATAGGCAATCATCGCCATAAACTTGTTTCATCCCTTGAAAAATTTTGGTAAAAGTTTTGCCAATTTTAAATTGAATGTTGGCTCTTTGTTCGAAGCTCATTTTCGCACCGATAACACAAACTACTGATACTTAAAACGCAATAACTTTACCTCCAATCAATGATATGTCATGCAATTCTCACTAGACAATTCATAAAAACAGCAGATTCCAACGCATCAGTCAACATAAAGATGGGGCCACCAGGGAGCGGTAGATTCAAAAAGTCTTGTTTACTTTGGAAAGCACCTTGTATGTATTTTCTTATTTTTTAGGGTCATCTAAGGGTTTTGCTTGAACACAAAGGCACCCCGTTTACTCATACTGATATGGAGAAATTACATTTTTTTTATCTATTTATATAGATTTCCCGTTCATTAGGGACTTAACGAAATTTTAATTTGAAACGAACTGCTATCCATTTACGGTATCCAAAAATCTGTATATCCCTACAATCAATCATTAATCACACATAATTACTTATTCATATGCAACAAACCAATCATAAACTGTTTGCATATACTTGTGTATACATCATCAAGTCACAAGAATCATAAGAGCAAAATAACAAAAATTTAATGAACTTCAATTTCGTAGACATTATTTCATTAGCTCATAAGCCCGTTGTATTTGCATGAAAAGCATATTAAAATTAAGTGGAAATTTATTTTTTGCGGCTTTTGGGTTGACAGCCATTGGTCAGGTTACAAATTAGTCACAAAACCCAACTAACATAACACCCGCTACGAGCTTAACACACCCACACACACGCACACTTTCGTACATCCCGTGTAGAACACATGTATCCGCAAGCGCTTCGGCTAACTGGAAACCGGTGTTTTAGAATTTAATTTACACAAACAAACCTATTTGCCTGCCACGCTTGCCACACTTGCACTTGTAGGCACCAAGCGGGTGAGTTGTCGAAAACACTAGCAAATCCACACAAAAACCATGTCGAACATTTTGGGTCGTTGGAAGCGTAGAAAAACAGCGGTAAATCACACAATGCAAGTCAACTAATGACATGACGCCGACATGTTTGCCAACAAAAACATTAAGTTAGCTGATGAGCCTGTGGGTTTGTAGCTGTGACTATGTCAAAAGCCCAAACTAGCAGGTTCCACTAACCACACAAAACAGCAGGTACAATGCATTGTGACGTCCCTGACCGCAAAACCATTTCCCCCGCCTCACATGACCAAAATGACAAAAGCACAAATTAATACGTCACTTGTGCGTGTGTGAGTGTGTGCTCTTGCCGGTTTTGTGACATTCAATTTAAAATCTCAAATTTCGGACATTTACTCATCACTAAACTGTTGTCAAAGTTCGACATACTCGCACATGTCTACATACTGTTATATGACAGTGGCGTATTTTAGGCCAGACCAAAGTTACTTGTATGTGAGTCTGCAGCATAGAATGTGTGGCGAAAACATGCATTTTCTTGTGCTTTTGTGTTATTGACCGAGGGCTACAAAGGTAATGTGACAACGATGATGTAGCACACGTGAGTAGTGTGACCTAACAGTTGACTTGTGGCAGCTATTAAAAAGTTAAATCGCTTACAAGGTGCTCAAACGAAAGCAGTTTGATGGCGGCTGTAGTTGAAAGCGCTAAAATGACGTCACAAACTATACACTTTTTAAACAAATCTTTAGGCTATCAAAACGTTATTTCTATATGTAGTTAAGGACATTTCAGAGTAAACAGGAAGAGATCCATTTAATATTCATACCTTCATACCTAGTACATTTGAAGCACAGGATTCGTACTTAACTCTTTAAAGCTAAGCCTTTTTGATGTATGGAGAACTTTTTCGGGCTACCACGAAATTTTCTGGTGATTTAAATCGTTAAATTAAATGCTTTTTGGACAGTTAGGAAGGAAATCGAAAATACTGGAATGTTTTGGACTTTCACTGCTAAAGTTTCTGGTATAAAATTGATAATTTTCTACGCTAACCGATGTTCTAAATATTGGGTAGTCCGAAAAAGTCTTTTCGTATTTCTAATCAAACTTCAACTTATTTTTTTTTATATTTATAATGAACTTTAATGAACCACATATGTACCATTTTGGTCGACCACTTTTTGTCTCTTTCCACTAGAGACAATATTTCATTAGTGTAAAACTTTTCTGGTTTCTCGGCGGAAAACCGCGACAAGTAAATTTCACAGGTTTCTCTTGAAGCCAACTTAACTCCATTAAGGGAGTTCTGCATTGCCCGAAACAAATGGTGGTCCGATGGGGCAAGGTCAGGGCTATATGTTGGATGTATCGAAACTTCCCAGCCAAGCTTTCCCAGCTTTTGTCGAGTCATCAAAGAAGTGTGTGGTCTAGCGTTATGCTGATGGAAGACGAAGCCCTTTCTGTTGATCAGTTCTGGCCGTTTTTTCAATTGCTTACTTCAATATCATCAGTTGTTGACAGTTAAATGTAAAATCAATTGTTCGACCAGGCTGGAGCAGCTCATAGTAGATGATTACTTTCCAATCCCACCAAACACTCAGCATAACATTTCGAGGTGTCAATCCTGGCTTTGCGATCATTTCATATTTTTCGCACATTATTATTGTATTTGATCCAACTTTCGTCCCCTGTTGCTATTGTTTCAGAAATGTATCGATTTCATTTCGTTTTAGCAAAGAATCGCGGATGTAAATTGGGTCCATTACATTTTTCACAGACATTTCTTGTGGTACCCAAACATCGAGCTTCTTTTTTAGCCAGCCTTTGTTAAATGGTTCAAAATCGTACGATGATGAATGTTAAGTTCCTTAGCGATGTCATGGCTGCTTATGTGACGGTCCTGGTCAATCTTTTCCATAATTTAGATTACATAGACTTTTTCAACGATATGTCGACCAGAGTGTGGTGCATCTTTCACATCGAAATTTCCGGAACGGAAGCGAACGAACCATTGTTGTGCTACACGAACTGATACAGCATCGTTTGCGTAAACTTCACAAATTTCATTGATAGCTTGCGTGGCGTTCTTCCCTTTTTTATACAATAATTTCAAAAAATAGCGAATTTCTTGATTACTTTCCCACATTTTTGAACAGCTGTAACTTTTTTTAACTTCTCCTAATTTTTTTTTGATTAAATGAAGCTCAAAATCCCTGCTTTCCAACCCTATGTCGCATAGCACAAGGTGATTGGTAGCACTGGAGATAACGACTTCAACGACTTATATTAACAAAATACGAAAAGACTTTTTCGACTCCCCAATATATTTATGCATCCTTATTTATAATCCACTATTATAATTTCCTGACATTCAAATTCATTCCCCCACTTTGTCAGACTATCTAATCTAGTTAATACCTTCCTTTTTCTCTCTGTTTCGTCTACGTTCCTTCTTACCGCAATAACCTTCTTAAGCCTAGGCCTATTTGGATTCGAAGTTACTATTTCTATTTTTAGAAGCTTTTTTTATAAAGTATACTCTAGTGGATATCTTCTCCTTTCTTTCTTTTCAGGCCTATGTTTCTTCTTATCATAATAAACTTTTTAGTCTCAGAGCTGGTTTTTTGAATTTTTGGTTTGGTTGCATTTTCAGTTTTTAGACGCCTTTTTCATAAATCACACTCTAGTAATCCCTTCGTCTTTCCCTCTCATCGACCCATGTTCCATCAGAGCTCACCTAAGCTTTTCATGCCTAGGCCCTATTGGATTCGATGTTCCAATTTATGTTTTTAAAAGACTTCGTTGCTGAATACTTTAATTTGTTTTTAGAGTCTCACAAATAGTGGTCATTGAATGATTTGATTTGAAAAACAGTTAGAAATATGTCTACTTAAATAATACACCAAAAACTAAACCTACTATGTAAACCTATTTAAACAGACTCTTACGCTTCTCTCTTGAAGGAGGTCAAAGACAATTATATGCAAGGTAACTGACTTAAGGTTGCAGTGTGCCCGATTATTAAGTTAGGTCATTGAAAAATAATATATGTAAGTTTTTAACCGAGCACCAGCAATACACTTTCATGTCACATATGACTGTTGTGACAGGCTATGTAAGCATATCCAAAACGACCATTTTAATTAGTATTTACTTAAATTGGTCAGAGAGTGCCGTTCGATAAGTTATAAGCGACTTATTTACTTTATGTTACTCTATCTTTCTCTTCTTCTTCTACTTTTCCTTTTACTTATTTTTCTTGTGTCTTTGGATGGTTTTGTTTGAATATGAATCCGCCGAAGTATTATCTGCTCGATCAAAATATATATGTATATAAAAATTGAATTTAATAATTTCCTTTGACATTCGCAAAGAGCGCGGGGTGGCGCGTGATAAAGGGTGCGGGGCGTTCAAATTATTTGTACGTGATAAAGCAATGTACTTGAAGATACTCGAGTAAACATTCCATGGCGTTGTGTTACTTTATATTGTGGAGGTTGGCGGCCTTATCGGAGGGGCGTTACTTATCACCAGGCCATACAAGTTGGCGGCGACATCAAACGTAGTTGGACAACAACTTTGCTGATGGACAAGCATACAAGCGGACAGAAGTGTATACTACCAGCCCATTGAATAAACGAAAGCAACAACATTTAATAAACAGCCATGAAAATGAAATCGAAGCAAGGGTTTATGCGACACAAACGGCAATCTTAGAAGACACTGGCAACAAGTAAATATTTTATGCCGACATTTTAGCCGATATAAAGGCTAATAATTACACTGAATATGTTTGCATAGGTATAAGTATGTACGTATATAAATATTATATTATATATGGTGTATAAAATTCGTACTCGATTGCGAGCAATAGTAGCAACAGCAACAACGAAAGCGGTCTTATATACATAATTTCATAGTATAGTTTTTGTAAACAGAATATTCAGTTAGTCGAGTGGCACTATCAATGGCTAACATATGGTACAAATTTTCGTAGATTTGTCATATTTGTAAAAATTCCCAAATTCCTTTTATATCGTTCAGGCGGCTTTCAGCGTTCTATTTGAAGTTATCTTTGCGTAATCAAATATAAGTTGAAGTGAGTAGTCAATGAATTATAATAAAAATGCGAAAATACTTGAAAGTTATGTAATTAGGTAATAAATTTATTTGTCATCTAGACAATAATGAAAACAAAAAAAAATTACCAAATTTCCCTCTTTCATTCGAAGAAGATAATCAATATAACACTAAAAATATTCAAAAACATTGGCAAGGTTAGGCATTTTCCTCCTAAAGTTTAAATCATAGAATTGGCGGATATTTTTGAAACTGGTGTTAACGGGATAACACAAAAGGCAAAGCTGTTCTTTTTTTTAAATAAAATTTCAAAAATAGAAAATTTATTTAATGAAGATAGGCAAGGCTAAATCGACTCACCTCGTCAACCTGATCATTGATATTACATTATATTGTATCTCTGACGTTTCTTTTTGGGAGTTACAGAGATATTGGCAAATTTACTTTACCCTGTTCAGGACATAGTTTATGAAATATGGAATAGTTTTGATTTGTTAGTTCGCAGTTACGGTATTTATTGTTTTAAAAGTGTTTGACAGGATTCAAAAATTAAAAGTTTTTCGCAATAATAATTCGATAGTTTCAATATAGTTTATTACGTGTTGCTGATGGACTTCCAGTGAGATGGAGAGCCCACACATTCAAATCTGATGGTCACGTTAGCACTATCTTTAGTTTGAATAATTTTTTAATACATTATACATGCAATCCACGTTAGTAACTTTTTGTGAATGTCCGAAAAGCCTCTAAATTAACATAAACCAACAACAATTTTTGTAAAAAAATGTAAACATTTCTGGTTTTATGATTTTACGATGTGTTATGACAAATTGTGAAACCCTCAAATATAACTTATTATCTATAAAATTATATTGGAAAAACTACGTTTTGTTTAATTCTGGTCCAAAGGCTATTTTTAAGTATTTAAAATACAATTCATTTGAACCTAAAACAAATTATACAAAAACCACAGTAGAACATTTTCAAAACTTTACTTTTGTAATTTTAAAATTCTTCAAAACTGGAAGAACAATAAGGCTAATGTTTTGTTTCTATAAAGCGAGTATATGTAATGATGAATGAATTAAAGAAAAGAGCAGTATGAAAAATATATGAACATATATGTATATATAGGTGAAATTTTTGCAATTTTGTTTAAATTGGATTTTTTAAATATGAGTGAACATTTTAAAATGATTTCTGTTTACATCCATCCACACTACAGAAATATGTTAATGTGAACGCTTATCACTTGCAAGCATATTATTTGCCATTGTGAGAGTATTTCAAAATTTTTTTAATGCCATTATAAACATTTTCGGGCAAAATTTTTAATTAAATCATGTGAATATTAATAAAACTTCAAAGCCTTAACTTCAACTGATTTTATCTTAATATTATTATTGTTGCAACTGTGCTTCATATATGCCGTTGTATGTATCTTATTGTTATGCACTTATTATTACCATTATTAGTATTTTTCCATTTATCGGATGTATATTATTTAATTAAATTTTCTGTTAGGCGCCATATTAATATGAGAAGATAAAATGAATTATATTAGTATTAAGAAACAACTTTAGGTTTTCAAATTAATTAAATATCCATCTACATATACATATGTATATAAGTAAATATATATCTACACATTTATTTATATAAATGTTTGAAAATAGTTTATTTTTAAGTATCTAGAACCAGAGCTGATTAAAAACACATAGAGTTTGTAAAGATCAATTTCAAATATAATGAATATTAGAAAAATTTCATTAGAAGGCAGCAAATTAGACGCAAATCTTCCATTATCACATGACAAAGGCGATTATCATTTGTTGTTTTTGAAATTTTAAGAGTAGTATATTTTTACATAAACATAGTTAAATGAAGTAAAAATATTTTCCTAGTTACAGCGAATTCCTCTCCGACGTCGCCAAAAAAGGTCCCCCAGTGCCGCAGTGATTCCGGGCTTCTCCTCAGTAAAACCTTAAGGGGTCAGTGGAGTAATATGGGCTGTTTTTTTGACATTTTTTTTCATAGAAATTTCTATTCTACTATAGAACTTTTTTTCACATACCATGAGGTATATCGTGGAGTGTATAAACAAATCTTTTTCGGATTTTTTTGATGACATCTGTCGGAGAAATAGCTGATGTGTTTTACATAAATTTTGTTATAAGATTGTCAATAAATTATAAAAAATTATGAATCTAGTAGGGACTAAAGCTAGGCATTTTGCGAACATTAAAAAAAAAAAATCATGTCCGCCAGTCGCCTGTTTAAAAAAGTGTGTTTTGAGAAAAACGTGTTTAAAGTTTGAGGTGTGCAATCTGAGCGCTCTGAACGTCCCGCGGTATTATTATTTTTGGGCCTTTTGCGAAACCTTTCAATGGTAAAGTGGGTTTCTATATTAATTCTAAGGGTACAAGGGAACAGAAAATGCAAAAAAAAAAAAATTAAAAAGGTTACCCTACTGACCCCTTAAAAGCTTTACTAAAAGATATTATCCATGCAACGACCTCCGTACAATATAAATAATCGAAAATTGATAAAATGGTGTCCTTTATACAAAAACGTGTGGAAGTATTGGTTGGTGATCGGATCGTTTGTCTGCAAGTAATCACTCAAGCAAATTTGAAAACTGTAGTTTTGAGAAAAATGTATTTTAAGATATTTTGAAGTAGCCAATTGAACTAAGCGAATAGCTTTAGTAGGCTGTAGCTCAAAAACTATTTAATTACCGATTTAACATTTTAGTAAGTTTTAATGGAAGTTTAGCTAGTTGTTGCTTAGTTATATTGAAAATAAATTAGGGAAAAATCAATTTTGTTTGTAAAATCCTACTGAGTGTGTCATTCAAAAGAATTTGGTATTTATGATTATTTTATAATTACATTTTATACAATTCATGAGCGTTTTTTATTTTTTTTGAGAAATTTATCCATATTTTGAATGAAAAATACAAATATTTGAAACACATATGTGGGTATATGTAATAACCGCAGATAATTCAAATAATTATGGCGTGTTGGTATATGCCTACATATTCACATTAAATGTATTTTAAAGATTTTTTTTATATTTTAAATTTACTCATACTGTAACTTCGTAAATTTTCTAATATGTATTTGTGAAAAAAATTTACTTCAGAAAATCAGTCGATAAATTAGACTACATAAGCTCGATAATTATATAATATACATACATACATATTTATTCGAAAAATTTTGTTTCTATTTCTGGAAAAAATCAGTAAATTTTAGCCAGGCCAAAAATATCACCATAGAAAATTTTTTTTGTAAAAATTAATTAAATAATATTTATTAATCAATATATAAAGGGTGATTTTTTTGAGGTTAGGATTTTCATGCATTAGTATTTGACAGATCACGTGGGATTTCAGACATGGTGTCAAAGAGAAAGATGCTCAGTATGCTTTGACATTTCATCATGAATAGACTTGCTAACGAGCAACGCTTGCAAATCATTGAATTTTATTACCAAAATCAGTGTTCGGTTCGAAATGTGTTTCGCGCTTTACGTCCGATGAGCGATGAGGCTCATTTCTGGTTGAATGGCTACGTAAATAAGCAAAATTGCCGCATTTGGGGTGAAGAGCAACCAGAAGCCGTTCAAGAACTGCCCATGCATCCCGAAAAATGCACTGTTTGGTGTGGTTTGTACGCTGGTGGAATCATTGGACCGTATTTTTTCAAAGATGCTGTTGGACGCAACGTTACGGTGAATGGCGATCGCTATCGTTCGATGCTAACAAACTTTTTGTTGCCAAAAATGGAAGAACTGAACTTGGTTGACATGTGGTTTCAACAAGATGGCGCTACATGCCACACAGCTCGCGATTCTATGGCCATTTTGAGGGAAAACTTCGGACAACAATTCATCTCAAGAAATGGACCCGTAAGTTGGCCACCAAGATCATGCGATTTAACGCCTTTAGACTATTTTTGTGGGGCTACGTCAAGTCTAAAGTCTACAGAAATAAGCCAGCAACTATTCCAGCTTTGGAAGACAACATTTCCGAAGAAATTCGGGCTATTCCGGCCGAAATGCTCGAAAAAGTTGCCCAAAATTGGACTTTCCGAATGGACCACCTAAGACGCAGCCGCGGTCAACATTTAAATGAAATTATCTTCAAAAAGTAAATGTCATGAACCAATCTAACGTTTCAAATAAAGAACCGATGAGATTTTGCAAATTTTATGCGTTTTTTTTAAAAAAAAAGTTATCAAGCTCTTAAAAAATCACCCTTTAGTATATCAATGAAACAACTTTGACAAAATTTTGAAAAATTCAAACACACTCAAAAACCTCTCTAAATATTTTTTTAATACGAAAAATCGAAGCACCAAAATCATCCGCCTCCTCCAGCGAGCTGCACACCGTCGAAAGTAGAAAAAGCGAATAAAGCAAATTTAAGTCAACCAAAAAAAAAAAAAATAAAATGTTGACTCTCCACAATAATAAATTTTCGAAAATTAAGAGAATTCAACAGAGTGAACAACGAAATATGCACTGAGCGAAAAGAGCGCAAACATGCGCACTTAACGCAAACACAATAATGAATACAACAAATCAACAAAAGCGTTTGCACTTGTGGTGGTGCGAATTTCCCCTGCGCACAAACACCACTGCATGCACTCACACTCCACACATTCCGCACCGGGCACACTTTAATGGTAAGCAATCCACACACCCAAAAGTATCTCACAGATAAATCTAAGCTGTTTGAAAATACACACATACGTTAAGCGCTCTCTGCAATTGAGAAAGAGAGATAGCATGCGTTAGCTCAACCATTGTAGCGGCGCTGCTCACACTTTCTGCCGGTTAAAACAAGATCAGCTGAAGCAAGCAGCCATTTTTGGTGCAGGCGTACACTCTCGTCCACCGGTATTCCGCTACCACCATGCCCAACGACATTAACGGCACCAACAACACCAAATACAAATAACAACAATAGGCGCTCTCAAGGCGTGCGGTTGCCGGTTTAGTGCAGCTGGCAGCCGCTTTCTGACTTTGCTTGGCTTTTACGCTATTTCAAAGCGTGTGTGCTCGAATTTTGCTCTAAAAATATACTGGGTAATTTATTTTCAATGAATGTTAGATACTTTTGCTTTTAGCATGGCGAAGACTGGGATTTTTCTGCGCGGCCGTAATTGTGAAAGTTTACTGCTACTTTTGTATTTAAAAACTGTTATGCTGTTGTTGTTGTTGCTTCAAGCAGTAATCTGGTAGCGTGATTTTATATTTAGGCTGCCTCTTAGTGAGGTGACGCGACTGTGCGAAAGCTCTGTTGGCATTTGTTGCTGTTAGTTGGTTGTAGTGCTTTTCAAATCGTATGGCTTTCGTGTTAACCCTACAATTCTTGATATGATAAAGAAGTATTTTATTTGAACAGAAATTTATTTTAAATAACTTAAAATTTAACCGTTGGAAAAGAAAGAAATTCGGTTATTATTATATCAATATTTTTTAATATATCTATAAAATTGTAGTAAAATATTTATAATACTTTTGACTTAAAAGTCTGAGCCATTTCAGTGGTTAAACCAGTCCAGCCTATTAAAAGTGACTTAGCTTTGAAGATTTAGTTTGGGTGTACCGAAAACTGAGTGGGAAAGTGGTAAAAAATATAATTTTCTGAAAAATTTACCATTACAACGAATATATAGCCTAATGACTTGAGGGGTTATATGGGATTCTTCGAATAAAAAACAGCTTTTTTCAAAAATTTGTTTCTCATATAAAAAAATAAATATTTAATTACATTTTCTATTGTTACAAACATACTATATTAGCAAAGAAACTGTGAAATTTTTTTTTTTTTTTGGCAAAAAATATTTTAAACTCGGACATTGCGACGCCATTTTCGGTGTCCCCTCGGCAAAAAGTGAATGAATATGTGCTTTAGTTAAAAATTTAACTTAGAACTTGGACGAATGAAAAAAACAGAAAATTGGATTTTCGGCAGACAATTTTCCAAAAAAAAAATTAAAATTTCGCAATTTATTTTTCAAATAGTTGTAATCGAAAATAAATCGTTCGTCTAAGTCTTTAAAAATTGTATCTAAAAGATTTGTGTAAAATTTCATGAAGATTGATTGAGTAAATATTGAAAAATCTTGCTAACCGGCTCCAAAAACATAGTTTCGAGAAAAATGCGTTTAAAGACGGCGCACTTAGCCTAGGCTGTATATCCGAAACTATATAAATTTTCGATTGTATTATTGTATATTAAATGAAATAATATTTTTTCGCTATTTTTCATTAAACTGAATTTAGTTTTTTGAATTCAATCACTTTAATATTGAATATTATTTTAAATATCGCTGTATTATATCTCAATTCCACAAAAAATTCCATTTCTATTAAACTAATAATTATTCTCTATTTTAAAATCGGTTGAATGATGGGTTAAAATGTTTATACCCATACAAATGCATTTGCACAAAAGCCAATAGTGCGCTGTCCCTAAAAGCTTTTGCACTTATTCACTACAAAATTTAAGCTAGAGAGCTTTTACAAAATAGTTTTTGTGGCATAAACACGATGGTTGAATGCAAAGCTTACAGATAAATCATGGACAGCAAAATAACTGGGGTTTTAAAAAGCTTTCGAATTTCAAGGCACCTACCATTTGTACTTTCAATAGTTATGTATACAGCAAGTTACCTACTGCCGCTACATTGAACAACAATCAAATTTATAGTGAAAATTAATTAAAGAATGTTAATAAACATTGCCTTTAATTTTAAAGTTTCTGTTTTTTTTCCTCGAAAGTAGGGAACCTCGAAATGAATCACCCTTTACAATAATTACTTTAATTTGCGTAATTTTTAAACTGATTTAAAACGGATGTTGTTTTCAATGAGTTCAAATTTTGAATCCCCAACAACTTTCCCGCAAAAGGCCTTGGAATTTCGGCCACACACAAACAAACACTGAATAAATCAATAAACCCTTAGTATTATCCGCTAAAAAAATTTAATAAAATTTTTTATCATATTGTAATTAAAAATATATACAAATACATATACACACAAATACTATTCTTCGGAACATTTATCTATTTAATTAAAATTTTAATTCAACTTGTCGACACCTTCAGCGCTGTGCCACAGAACACTGGCGGCGGCAACTTCATACACTTTTTAGCGCCCATATTTCTTCAGCTATCTAAATTTGTACGTATGTATCTATGTGTGTACGTATGCATTGAGCGCCATCGAAAGCAGTTCAAATAAACGCTTGTGATGGCAGCGATAATAATAAATAAAATAACTGAAATACACAGCAGACAATCACAAATAATGTCGCAACATCGATATTGTCGCCGTCAATACTCAAAGAACACACATACACATATGCATATAAACATAAGTGTAAGAGTGTATACATGAGTATGTGCAGTGGTTGTCATCACGATGCTATTGCCTCATTTGTTGCAACCTTTGAAGCGTAGCGCCAGCATCAAACGCCGACACAGAATGCAACCCTTTGAGCCGCAAGAGTGATTTTTATCGGCTTAAGCTGCAATACAAACACCCGTGTGTATGTGTACAAGGTACAAATGATATAGTGAAACTATAGCAAGACATTTGATTGTGAAGCTGGCAACTTATAACAGAAAAAACAACAAAAATGCGCTGCATCTTCATATTCCGGAAAAGTGTACGGCGACGAGGCAATAAATAACTCATTTGACTAAATTTGTTTATATGCATATATACATATATAAATATGTTGCAAGTTTATACATACATACATACATATGTATATATATGTATATTTGCATGGAGCTTTGTAGCCATCGTGCGACGCTTCGATCTGCCCGTCGCTTGATGATGAATCAATTTGCGTACATTTGGCCCGCATCGCTGCAACATTTCGATCAGATTGCATTTGCAACGAAGCGCAGACGCGCGATCTAAAAATAATTTACGAGTGTTGCAAAAAATAGCGAAAAGAAGATTAGTGGCTTTATGGGTTTCTAAAAAAAAAAATTTTTAACTTAAACCGACATTATTTTCTAATTTTTTTTCTAGAATTTGACAGAAGATCGATCAAAGTGGTTATGCAAAATCAAATTGGCTTTCCATGCAATTCTCATACGTCGTCTATGATTTTGGTGACATGATTTACTGTCTAAACACGCCCATTTCACTTGCAGGCCCATCAACGCTACTTATCATAATGTTTTAAAGTCAAATTTAAATACAATTGACACGCTTGCTGCGAGCGCGTAAGTTAGCAAGGCACTAAAGGGTAAGCTCACTTTCATATTCCATGCGTATTTAATCGATAATTAAAGCTAATCCATCAAGTTGCCAACTGTCAGTTGCACTCGTCTGCTTAGGCAACAACAATGCCGAAATTGTTGTCGGAAAAAAATCATTAGAAAGATGTTTTCAAAAATTTACCTACCAGCAATGAGCGCATAAAAAACGCGCATCCATAAAAAAGACACACAAAATCCATGTTCAACACATCTGCATATCGAATAAGTTACTTACATATGTACATACAAACAGACATGCGTTCACAGCAACCCCAATCGGCAACGCCGATACTAAGTGCGCACGCAAGCAACCCTAAAGCTGCTTTGGCGTTTACAATGTGTGTTGGTATATGTAAGCATTTACTCATTTGCAAATTTACTCGAGTAAAAATTTGTTCTGCAGCTCATTGCCTTTTTGATAAGTATTTAAATGATGGATGTTTAATGTCCTTAAACCGTCGCATTAAGGTTGACGCGTCAGGACTTTGACCTGCAGATTGAATTCCACGCATACATACATACATATGTACACAGTTCTATATATGTACTATGCCAAGATTAAATTTGACCCGGATTGAGTATTTTAATGCAAATCAACTTCAAAATAGGCTCATGAGCCAACGTCCCAGCCTGCCAACGCTTAATAGAATTCTATATACATTCGTTATAAGCCTCGGCTGGCATTGCCTTATCTGTCTTCAAGTTTCTTTTTTTTCAACTTCGGCTCATTTTTGGAGCGCAATTTGCTAGATTATTGCACAGTTTCGGCGCCATATTCATAAGCCCTTGTCTTATTACCAGTAATGTGGATAAGCCCTTGTCTTGTTACCAGTAATCTTGATAACCCCCTTGTCTTGTCAGAAATGTCGACATAGGGTCCTCAGCTATGTTGTCAAGCATCTCTTTTCTACTCTTGTAAAAAAAAATTTAAGCCTTTTGGTACTAGTATAGTATTGACACTCTTCATACCCGAAGCATTAACCATAATAAGTTGAGTAAATCCTAAAGAGTTTGAGTTCCTTAGCTTTTTCTCACATGCCAATAAGTTGTTCGATGTTATCGTCATGAGCTGAAGTGTCTGTACGACTAGCATGAGACAAGATTTCGTTAACGGCATGACCTACAATGAACGCTTTGTGTCACTCAAAATCTTATGCGCCTGATAAAGAAGACTTTCCAAAACGCTTCTGACAATCTACAAATATAAAATTTCAAGCAAACTCGTTGTTGGTTGTACCAAGCTAAGGAAATATTTTCTTACGTTTCGGTTTGCGCGCGGCGTTGTCATGGCAAGTCCGAGACAAGTTTGATACTTATTTGTTGTCATACACATTCACAAACCTTATGCCTTAAACGCCTGGCGGTTCCTCCAGGCACCTGATGGTTCCTCAAGGGATCATTTAAGTTTTATTTCAAAAAATTTAAATTTAAATTTGTAAACTTTTTGTCAACAGTTACATCAAATTAAATTGCTATAACGATAAAGACTCCAAATTTTCAGCACTAATAATTATTATTGCTTTCACAGTTGTCACTTGAAAATACAAAAATTTCTGTTGAAATTATTTTTTCGTTTAAGGGTTATGTTATTTATGTTAAAATGACACCTCACAAAAAAGTCTAGAATATGCTGAAAACACATCAATTCACGGAAATACCAACCTATAATGATGTGTAAAATTATAATTTTTAAGTTTTGTGCTATTTTCATGACAATGATGAAACAATTCTTAGTAAAATTTTAAGAATTACTTAAGAGTAAGGCCATGTTTTTAGCCTAAATCATAATGATGATGCTGCTGATAATGCCATCACATTAGAAAGGAAATATTTTCTTTTTTATTTAATCTCTCATCTTTATATTAAACGATTATGAATGATTCCGGCTCAGTTATCATGTCGTGAAGGATATACATGACGCGCGGGATATAAATTCAAAACGTATTTTCTTAGATTTCCCTATCATATTTCCATTTGTTTACAACATTTTAATTCAACCTAAAAACTTTTTCATCCATCCAACTCAAGACCTATCAATCGTCTTAATTAATTATTTGCTAACAGTTTTGTTTTATTGTATGGTACTGGCTTGCTGTAAAAATTCCTCTGTTGAATTATTCGCGTTAATCATAATAGGTTAAATCCCCATTCAATCAACGGTGACTTTATCTGTTCGGTAGTTGCTTTTAATATGGAAGACCAGTCTGAAACTAAATCTTTTTCAATCTTCTACTATCAATCGGTCATTGGACCTCATTAGTCGAGAATTTGCAACAATTCAAAGTTTATGCCAGATCTAAAGTATTTATAAAATATAACACCTCTCCAGCCTGCTGGATGCCAGTGAAAGCACAATACCAGGAGATAGTGAATCCGATTCCCCAATCGATGACGATGGAGCAAACGTTCCATTGCCCGACAATGAAGAAGTCCGAATAGCATATACTCGTCTGAAGTACAACAAAGGCTTGATGAACTATACAAAAAGTTCCGTCAGGATCGGGAAGAACCTGTCCAAGCTGTTCGTTACCAAACTACAGGGTAGGACATTTAAAGTTGACCCATTTGTTTGTTTGCCAAAATTAAGGCGTCGCGGATAATCAGCTGGGTTTAGTTTTTGTGCCATTTGAATTTTATATGGAAACATCTTCAAATCTTTATGAATTATGCGTCGGAGAGTGGTGCGAGAGATGTCTAATTCCTGAGAGCGGCGATAACTCGATGTCGATGGAGTCTCCTCAATACTGGCTCGTACAGCTTCGATATTTTCATCAGAACGTCTTGTGCGTTGTCTGGATGCATGACTGGCATTACTGAGATTACCGGTGTTCACAAATTTTGCGTATAAAGACTTAATTGTGTTCTTAACTGGAGCACTTTTCACTTTATTTTTTTTGCGAAACGCACGTTGAGTTAACACAATTGAAAAGTTATTTTGAATATAAAGCTGAACAATTTCAGTGCGTTCTTTTGGAGTGTACTGTTCCATGGTATAAATTGTCTTCGAATGACGCTTCTAACGCGGTATGACATTAGCCGATTTGTCAGCGCTGTTAAAAGTTACAGAGTTGCCAAATGGGTCAACTTTAAATGGCCTACCCTGTAGGTCTCAGACAAGGCGACACCCTATCGCCATCTGAAGAGAGATGGTACAATCTTCTATAAGAGGGTGCAGCTGCTAGCGTACGCCGATGACATCGATATCATTGGCCATAACAACCGCGCCGTTAGTTTTGCTTTATCCAGGTTGGACAAAGCTGCGAAGCAAAGGCGTCTGGTAGTGAATGAGGGCAAGACGAAATACTTATCTCCTGCCATCAAACAAAGGGTCATCGTATTCGCGACTTGGCTCCCACACCACTGTTAACAGTCATAACTTCGAAGCCGTAGATAATTTCGTCTGACTTGGAGCCAATATTAACACCAACAACTGAGTAGACAATTGAGAAGTAAAGTTCTCTCTCGACGCACATAGAACATATTATAGAAGTCACTCATCATCTCCGTTCTGCTATATGGCGCAAAGGCCTGGACGATGACAACATCTGATCGGCGTTACGAGTTTTCGAGTTCGAAGATTTATGATACTTTGCGCATTGGCAACGGTGAATACCGCATTCGATAGAGCGAAGAGCTGTTTAGTTGAGAGAATTAAGAGGCCGTGGCTATGCTGGCTAGGTCATGTCGTCCGAATGAATGAAAACACTCCAGCTCTAAAGGTATTCGACGCAGTACCTGTTGGAGCAAGTAGAAGAAAATGAAGACCTCCACTCCGTTGGAAAGACCACTTGGAATCTCCAATTGTAAACGCTTCTATATTCTCGTAAGCGGTGTCTATGCAAATAAAAAAGAAGAAGATATGTATATGAAAAATAAATATGATCATGAGCGAGCAAGTCATTTATGTACATATGTATAAGAGTAGTCTAAATGTTTTATTCGGGCACATAATAGTTTATACTTACATATACATATACAGTTGCGAGCATTGAAACAGTAGTGCTTATTGGCCAAGAGAGTTTTGCTTTAAATTTTGTTTATTTTATGATATTGCCATCGATCATTATTTTAGTTATATTCTCTGAAGTATAACGGTCCTGTTATTCACAACAAGAAGTGTGAAACACTTACCGTTACTTTTTTAGAGCCAATTTTATTGGGATATCTGCTTTTATAAGCGAGCAATAGAATAGTAGTGAGCAGTGAGCTGATTGCAAACAGATAATTTTTACTAAAAAATATTTAATTTTATCAAACAAAAAGTAAGTTTCCAAATCTTTTATTTATTATTCAATGCAAAAAGCAAAAAAAATATGACTTTGTCCCGTTTATTGGGCTGCGGGAAGCACTGTAGTGAAGAAAAACGAGAATGGATTCAATCTGTCATAAACAACGGTAAATCCTACAAGGGAGTGGAAAGACTTGTAGGGTGTTAAGCCACAACGATTCGTAATGCAATTATTTATAAAAAAAAGTGGAAAAAGAGGCCCAAGATGGATTCTTTCTGAGAATTTTACACGAATAGTTGTAAGATGCGCCAAGACTCGACCTAGAATGTCAGCGATGGAGATTCGGAATGAACTTAACCTGGTCTGCGGTGTTCATACAGTGAGAAGACTTCTACATTAACATATTTTATATGTCCGCAGTCCTCGAAAAGGACCGTTATAAAAAAAAAATCATGTAGCAAGACGTCTTAAATTCGCCAAAGGACACCTGAATTGGCCGATTGAGAAATGGCGCAACATTTTGTGGATAGACGTGTCGAAAGTTGTTCTATACGGCGGTAAAGGGTCCCGTCAGTATTTAAGACGCTCCCATAATACAGAGTACGACCCCAGATTCAGCACAAAAACTTTGAAGCATGACGGTTTGAATATCTTGGTTTGGAATATTTTTCTTACAGGCCCAATTTTTTTGTCTAGTCCCAATTCACAAGATTACTGGCATAATGGACCGATACGCATACGTGGATATAATGCAGCATATTATGATACCATTTGCTGAAGAGGACATGCCACTGAAAAGGATATTTCAGCAGGATAATGACCCGAAGCACACCAGTAGGGTGGCAAAATAGTGGTTTCGGGTCAATGGAGTTGAGGTCGTGGATAGGCCAGCTCAATCCCTTGGCCTCAATCCTATTGAAAACCGTTAGGCAGATGTCAAGAAAGCCGTGTGGAAGGATAAACACAAAAACAACAACGAGTTGTGGACCGTAATGCAGCAATCATGGCAGAGTATACCACTGAAAAGATGCCACAGTCTCATAGATTCTCTGAAGAAGCGATGTATTGCTGTTATCAAAAATCATGACCATTATACCAAGTACTAAGATCTCCTATAGACGAAACTTGCAAAAATCCTTCAGTATTTTTTAAAAAAAATTGTTTAGTACTTTACTACTATTTTACTGCTCCCCAAAATTTTAATATACAAACACATCTTTGTAAATAAACATATCTTGCACATATTCAAATCAAAATATTTTTATTAATAAACATAGCCTGGAAAATGTGATCCACTTTTGCATTTCAATGTATTTTAAAATTGTTTGGCATTTTACATAACTCACAGATATGTAAAGGTCTAACACCCACTACTATTTCACTGCTCGCAGCTGTATATACATATGCATGTATTTATAACTATATACATTTATGTTATCATCCCTTCATAGAGACCTTATAGTTTTTATTCCAACCTTAAAGCCACTTTTCACTAAGCACATTGAGTAATTGCTCCAATAATATGAAAAATTTATTAGCAATAACTATCACATGACACCAGTTAACAGTGTATATTCATTTATTTTTACTTTCTGTGTGAATAATTGCGATACAAATGTGTTCATACAATGGTCAAAACAATAAAATATTGTTGCAACAACTGTTCAAATGGACTGGACACACTGCATGCCAACGAAAAACGTTGCTCAAATATAAAAATATACATATGTATGTGTGGAATCGCGTGTGCGTTTGATAGGCCACTTATCATTCGCAACCTGCCGCTGCTTCCGGTTGTCCAGTTTCGCTCTGGTCATTCTGCATAATCGAAGTGACCGTGAAATTCCAAGGTGCCCCTCACCATATTTGGACTGCTGTACCTTCCCTTCGAGTGGACGCATCGTCAAAAAATTGTTTGACATATTGTTGATAATTTGTTAGTACCGTTGCGGTTCGATTCGCTGCTGCCGTTTCACTTATTATGCACCTCTCAATTCTTGCTACGCTTGTCCCCACGCGGCTCAGCCACCCTCATCGATCTTGGTACTACATAAATTCGTATATCTGCTTGTTTGTGTAAACATTGCCTTTATCACATCTTTCGCTTAATACTCTTTTTGTTGTGTGGCATTTTTATGCCTGTTGTACTTTTATTTAGTTTTATATTTATTAATTTGACAGTTGCGCCATTATTTGACCATTTCACTGTTTGACAGTTTTGTTGCGTCTCGTTAAATTATTGTGTTCACTTGCGGCTCAAAAGCAAACCCTCATTCTACGCACATAAATATCTATATATGGGTCAGTTTGAGGCACTGATGCACTTTGCATAAATTAATTTGAAAGCAAAAGGCAAAAAAGGCACACGAAACTCGCCTTACTCAATCGAACATATACATACATACATTTATATTTGTATATGGTATGTTATATACTTATATATACTGGAGTCCGAAACGAGTATTCTTGCTATCAAACATTTATATACTAACTTTGTTGTTTTGTTGTTGTAACTATTCAAATGCGTTTGCCTTGCGCATGCGTCCACTTCCTTAACAAATGTTTTTTGTTGCCTTTGTTAAGATAGCCAGCTATTGTGGCAGCTGCCGCAGCGAAAGTGGAGCCAATGCATAGCCGCGATAGCCACTTAGTTTTACATGTGGACATAAAGATATGTAAATTTGTTTGGAGCGAAAAACATTTGTACCTATGCGCAGGCGCGTAGATAAAAGTGAACGTGTCTGACAACACCAACTGAAAGGGATACTGTGCGAAAGGTCATGAAGTCACGATAGAATTTCCATTAATTGGCCTAGTTGGTCGACTGTTTACTAATGTAAATTAGTAGAAAGTATTTTATAGTAAAGATTCTGGCAACTGTCTCTATTGAGCATAGTCTTTTACAGACAAAAATCATTTATTACTCAATGAGTCACCAGCGAGGCAGTGGTGGTATATGGGAGAAGAAATTGATCTGTGATTCGTTTGAATTGTATTAATATTATTGCGTAAAAAAACGGAAAATAAGTTCGAAAGTGTGTTTTCGATTACTCTTTAATAAGTTAACCTACTTAATCCCAGGGATATTAAACACCGAAATGGCATGCGACAGTTTTATAGGTGCCGGGATCGAAATTATACGATGGACGTGAAATCATCCACCTTTAGGGGAAAACACATTCCTTTGGCGTTCCTACTCGTATTTCATAGTGTTAAAAAGGCGGAATCGGACTAAAGGGTTTGTCCGAAGAGTAATAAGACTGAGTCGATTCAAAAAAATTTATTGAACCAATCGTTACAGTTCTTTATAAACTTTCGAAATAGGCTCTTTCTGCATCATTGCAGCGCTGCCAACTCGATTTCCAAGCATTGAAATCGTCACGGAAGGCGTTCTCCGGAATAGCCTTGAGAGTCGAGGTGCATGCTGCTTGGACCCCCTCAAAGATACTTGACTCGTCACCTGTGATTAAGTTATTCAAAATTGGGGGTCACTTTCATATATATTCTAATTTTCTTGGGACACTTCCACTCGCCGCAATTTCTGGTCATCAGTGAGCACTTTTGGTGCTACCGAAACACACCACTTTTTGCTAAAGCAACATTTGGATAAGACTGATTGATCATATAAAACGTCTCTGTCGCAGATTTACCGAGTTTCACACAGAATTTAATCGCATACCTCTGCTCTTACGAACGCTGCATTTTCGGTTTGCACCACTCACAGAAACACGTCGCGCGAAAATGTCTGTCCTGACTCTCCAAGTGTTCGGAGACAACTGACCAGCCGATCGTTCGTTAGCTAGGAATGCCCTCAATTGAATCCAGTCGAAAAAAATCAGTCCTATTACTTTCCGCACAAATCCTGTATTTACCTATTTCATTTCATTCTTTTGGGTTAGGTTAGTTTAATCTGATAGGCCAATAAGCCACGCATAGATCAGTCTTGTCCTTAGCGATACCAGATGGAGTTCTGTTGCTAGGTCCAAGAGGAGTAGTCATCCATTAGGTTGTTTCGTCCAATATTTCATTGCCTTTGTGCATGGCACCCAGTTGAACTGTGAAGTGGTTTTGACTTTTGGAATTGTCTGCAGATGGACTAGAGGCCAGCTCGGCGGCTTTCGCAAAGCTTGTAATATAAAGTAGTGGTCTGACAACTTAAAAGGTTCCCTTATGCCTAGCTGAATAGTATATTCCCGCACCAACTCCATTGTCTATTTTCAAGTCATCCATATACATAGATGTTTGCAATGTTGCGCGTATCTAATTTACCTTTACGTTACCATTAGCCGGCGAGCTATGCCTGAAAGTTTTATATATATAGTAAACTCTTCTACAGCCAGTAGTCGTCCCGTTAGTTTAGCTACGCAGTTTTTAGCGAAGAAGTCTGTAAGTAGCAGGTTTAGTATCAGTTCAAGAGCCGCCGTTGGAGTTGTTCTTAAAGCTGCTGTTATGCAGAGCGCAGCGAGCATCTGAACTCTTTCCATTGGCTTCCAGTAAATGGATTTCTGTAATATACTATTACCGTAGAGCAGAATTGGTCTTTTAATAGCTGTGTAGGAAGAGAGCCCCAGGGTTGTACCGAGCATCTGTCTACACGCTTGTAAAGTATTGCTAGCTTTTCTCTCTCTTTCTTTTGCGTTGTACTTCCATAAAAGTTTTATATCTAAGACTACCCCAAGGTACTTGGTGCAGTCCTTGAGAGAGACTTGTGCCCCATTTTACGAAGGGAACCTCCGTAGAGCAATTTTGTATTTTCTTGTGATCACAAGCAGATTCGTTTTCACCGAGTTCAATCCCAGATCCTATGGCAACGTCGTTCGCGTATGCCACAAGCTTAGGGTCTTGCCTTACAAGTTCCTTAGCAGCTTATTCATCACTAATGTCCTTAAGAGCGAAGATGGCACTCCACCTTGCGGAGAACCTCTACAGACTTCCTTGGTCATTTTAGCGTTTTTCCATTCTGCTCTTATCCGTCTAGAGGTCAAAAGGCTTCTGATCCAGCGTAGTATAGCAGGGTGAACACCTATTGACAGGATACTGTTCAGAATAGATTCCATAAAGATATTGCTGAACGCCCCAGAAATGTTCAGGAATGCTCCAGGAGCGTATTTCTCATATTCGAGATCCCTTTCGTATTTTCGTGCTGCGCCTAGGAGGCGCTGTGACCTTAGTAGGAAGGTAGTTAAGCTTATAGGCCTAAATTGCAAATTGCAAGAGTATGAAATGTTCGGTTATACATAGACTTAGCTCTTCCTTACTTTTTTTAAGATAAGTTTTAAAGAGCTTAAGGATAAATTTTGCTTAAGTAGGGATTTATTGGGAAAACTGCGTTCTAAATTACGTTAAATTGATATTCAAACTTCTTTTCTTTTTAGCTCACCTGAAAGACTACATATATTACTTTAAAATTACATTAAATGCTTTTTTAGATTTTCTTAATGAGATTATAGTACTCAATGTCATTAAATCTGGCTGACGACGCAATTCATTTGCAATAAAAACGTGTGCATGAAAGTGAGCCTTGCTAAATCCTTCTGAGCGCATAATAAATTATGCTGTCAAGCAGAGACTCAATCAAAAAAGTAGACCTCTGCATAATAACACACACACCAAGGCACTGACCATACGCAAGCAAACGAGTGGCGTTGGCTGACCAACCAATTTATGAATGATCATTATTTTGGTAGTACATTTAATTTCGATGCGCTTATCTTATCGCGATTACGGTGTGTGTCCTTTCGCCATGCAGGGAGTCTGGGTAACTAATACATTTCCCATAGACACACACAAGCAAAGCAGCGCAGAAACATTAATTTAACCTAAATTATATTGGACACGACGACATGAATTACTCGTCGTCGACTATGACGATGACAACAACAATGCCAACAACTGCGCCACGAATGCAAGTGAGGAAATGCCAACAGATTTATGGTTATACTTGGCGCCGGTGCTAAGGAAAAATGAATGTGTCCTTTATTATCCTTTCGAGCGCTGCACTTGTTTGCGTCTCATTATTTTTCTGATTTTTTGCTGTTTTATGGGCATTAACTTGGCTTATCAGATGCAACACTGTAGGCAGTGGAACATGAATGACGCTGCGCCTGCGCGCAAACACTCGGTGACAAACGCCCGGTGACGCCAATAGCTGTCAACCAGCAACAATAAGTTAGATATTAAGCAAACGCATGCGCAGGAATGCCATGATTTTAATTGTAGTCGGGCACACGCAGAGTCTTTGAATTTCACTATGCATTTTTTTCACTCTTTCATTTTTCCTGCGTGCGTGCGTTTACAACTGTGATTTGGGCATTGAAGATTTGTTACGCTCGCCAAGTATAAGGCCAATACGCTCATACGCATATCTTGTAGTACAAGTATCCTTAAGATAAATTCGATACCTACTCATGTTTTGGTGCGTCGCCGAATGTTTTGTTGAATGAAATGGAATGATGAAATTTTTTAGTGCCTCATAATCGCTCTACAAGCAACAAAAACAACAACGAAGAATTTTAGCCTTTTTAAGTCTGTCCGATTTTTAAGACTGCGGTTTTGCTGTTTATGAGCCTGCGGCACAGGTTGGCTCCAACAGACGACTTTGCAGCTCGAATGTAATTTAATAGCTGCCTGCACCACGCACAACCAAACATACACATATACATATGTATATACGTACTAAACTACATACATTCGAATTGTTTAATCACATTAAGGATATTTGGGTTCGCGCTTTGCACTGATTGCTCGCTTGGCTGGCTGTCAGCTTGTTCTTACTGCCGCCTTACATGCGTTCTACCTGCCACAAATTGTCGCACCACCAATATCATCGTCATATTTATCAAAGCCATGCATGTAGCCCATAAAGGTGTGCAGCGGCGGCGGCTACCACACGGCACACATAAATGGCGGCGAGCGAATTGACATGATTTCTTCTTGTTGTCCATTCATGTTCATTCGCGCAGTTTAGATTTCTTTTAATGGCGCATTCGTTTCCCTAAGCCTTCGAATGATTGCTTTTAGTCCTGTGTCGCACCGCGCTTATCTTTATGCTTTCTGTTGTTATTATTTCTTTTGGATTTCTCATATTTTTGCCCAAATGATTTTGTCGCTGCCTTTGGTTTCGTGTCGCGTCGCTGGGTCGCTGGGACGCTCATTTTATTATCACTCGAATAAACACGAAACATTTGTTACCAATCAGCGTTTTAATTTTATGCTCTGGCATATAAATACATATGTTTATTTGTACGATCAAGCGGCTACCATTATGTGGCTGAAGATTTGTGCTATTATCTTATTTTAAATGTCGCAATATTCTTTTCATTTTGCTACGTTTAAGTTTTTGCGCAGGCGTGTGTATCGATATTGGTCGCGAAGATGTCATACAAAATTATATACTATATATATGTATATATTATATATACACATATTTAACTGTATATGTATATGTATATCTCACATATATTCTGAATTTTGTTATTATGTTCATAATTGTAGGTGCCTGTATATCAGTGCCTAACCGCAAAAATTAGCTTCATCGTATGTTCGTAACAATGACAATAAACGCTCTTGGTATCGCGCTAATATCGAATTTACGATATTGCATTTATTAATTACACCGTTGCTAGTATTTAGTATGGTAATTAATGCCATTTGGGAAGCAAATTTTTACAGATCTCTGAATTGCATTGATCCTTTCTTGAAAATTTCTGCGTAATAAAAAGTGTTCCAAACAAGATCATGATTAGGATGGTGTAGTTTGTATAACAGTTATGCTATAATGGTGCAATATCAGCGGCTCTTACAGCTTATTGGAGAGAAAAGAACGTGGGTAAACAAACGAACTTGTCCAAATCGACTCAGTTCGTTATGCTGATTATTCATATTTAATATACGGGGTCTTTGCCTTCTAGATTTTAGAAACTTTGTGCCAAACTGTTCAAGGTATAAAAAAAAGTTTAATTTCAATATATTTTTTTCGTATCTTAGTATCTATTATCATTATTGAGTGTCTAGGTTATGCCAGGATATTTGGTATTTTCAAAATATTGGCTTAAAAGGTTGTCTTAAAGTACACTCAAGGGTCCTAAAACTCTACGCGTTTAGTAAGGCAATGAAAAACATATTTCCCGCGTTAATAGCGCAACGTTCGGGTTAGTCCACTTCAGCTCCTAAAATTTAAAAGGCGTATAATTCTAATTTTTTTTTTTTAAATTGGTCGTCAATGTTCCCGTCCCGGAATTCTGGGCATCTTTAATTGTTGCTTCAACACTAAACTGTGCATTATTTTTTGTTATTATTGTAATTTTTTTCAACCAATATAATACCAATTTTTTGATCAAGAAAGAAGCATTTTTCAATTCAGCCATTTGACCACAAATGTATGAAAAGCATGTGTGCAACATGTTTACATTACTAGCAAGTCTTATGTAAATTAAGATCGTGTTTTATTGCTAGCACGACTGTTTGAATCACCGTCACTCATCGAGACATTTGAAAAATGTCAACATGATCTTTTTGCTTTAATATACTCAAATTTCTTTTAAACAGAGCCTGAGAGAGCTACTCGTATCCTTCTTTTCTTAAACTGACTGACCTAACTCCTTCTTCTTCTTCGTTTTTACTGGGGTAGACACCGCTTATGCGGTTATAGCCGAGTTTTTTGCTATTTGCTGACTATTTGAGATACCAAGTGCAGCCGGGTCCTTCTCCACCTGATCGCTCTTCCTTTGCTTCCACTAGAATATCTAATACTTTTAAATCTGGAGTATTCTCTTCCATGCGCACAACATGATCTAGCCAGCGCAGCCGCTGTCTCTTGATTTGCTTAAATATGCCAATGTCGCCGTATATCGCGTACAGCATATCGTTCCACCGACTGCCTTTCAATTGGCTGCTCAGTCCAAAGTCTTGTTGGCAAGAGCGATTCGACGTTGGATTTCGAGACAGATGTTGTTGATGGTGTTGATGATGGTTCCAAGATAGACAAAAGTAACTATTCAAGCATTTCTTCCTTTTCCGCTTTACATTTCATATTTCTTTATTGAATTGTAACTGTAGTTAACTAGATATTTATAAGTACAAGGGAATTGCTGCGTAGACGATAGGATTCTACCAAAACCTCAGACTCAGATAGAGCCTGTAACAGTTAACAGTAGTAGTGCACGATTTCCGTGGAAACCATAGAACCAACACTTATAACGAGCTGATCGCTGACATTTCATTGCGAATTTCTTCAACATCGGATGTGGAGTATTTATAAATATGCACATCTTTCATTCTCATTTAGATAAATTTAAAGATAATATGAGAGCTTGTTCGGAAGGACAAGGACAACAGTTCCATTAATATGTAATATAATTTGAGAGACGTTAGCAAGTATAATATCCCAATAATAAGGGATTTTATTTGATGGTTAAGAAGAGAAAATTCAAAGAAACATGACAGGAGAAGTAAAACTCTTAATTGTTAAACATGTACATCTACTGTAAGAATAAATCCTAAATGGATGATCAGCACATTTAAGGGAGTATTCTAGTCTAGAAATTGAAATAAATCGAATTTTTTTATTTTTTTTTTATTTTCAAAGTTTAACTATTCAAGAATGTGTGTACAAGAGGATTTTTAAAAATTCAAATTATTTTCGGAGATATAGGCATTTTTCTGACCCGGCATCCAAACTGGTTCGGCCGGAACGCGAAACTTTAAACGCCTTTTTCTCAAAACTGACTTTTTCGGAACGTTACCCACGATTTTTCAGGTTCTACTGGACCGATTTACTTAAAATTTTTACAGAGTCTTCTTTATAGACTTGTCTATGGTTGGAACTAGCCCCATCCCCAAATTTTTATTTTTATTATTTTTAAAAAATTCGAAATAGTCAGAAAAAGTGATAAAAAAAACTTTTTTCTTAGGCAGTCGCCATTTTGTGAAAAAAATTTTTTTCCCACTTTTCCGTAGTTCCGGCTATTGCGACATTATTCTAGATTAATAATCTTTTTTTCTTTTTGGTTTTGGTTTCAGATAACTAGGAGGGTTGAAATCATGGATATGGTCCCGTGGAAATTTTTAGAGACCCCCCACTTCGTCAGCTCATAATTTTTGAAATTTTTTACTTTTGTTTAGTTTTTAATTTTTTTCTCTACTCTTCTAAAATTAACAAATAACTAATAAAAAAAAATGGATACTAAAAATATTAATTGCCTTTTTCTAACGACACTTTAAAAATTACCTGAAATTCATGCTTCTAGACTAGAATACCCCCTTAATAAATATTCATATTTAAAATATGTATGTATTTTTATTAAGCTGATTTTTTCCATTTCTTATACATAAAAGGAAATGCATAACCTTTATTATCTCTATTTTGACCTCCTATGTACAAAAGCAACAAAAATAATATATATATATTATATAACCCTTGCGCGTAAATACTGTTGACCAGTTAATAGCTGTCTTTGATTCCTCGAGCGTTATCGGCAGTAGTTATGGCGTAACCCTGCGGTAACATGCCTTCTGACGCATGCGCAATAGTGTTATGATTATTTCCTAGAGGAGAAATTATTCCTTTCGCATTAAAAAACGTTGATGTAATCCTTTATTTTTAATTTCAATAAATTACTATAAATTGATCAGATAATCCCCTGTCTGTCTTATCTTCGTAAAATATTCGTAAAGTCTTTCCTAGTTTTGTTGCAAAATTAGCTATAATTTTTTGACATAGCTTAATGAAATTATAAGGACATGATTTTCGTGGAATTTGGAGACCAACTTTCATAAAATGTATATAGAATTTGCTTTACACCCTTATACTCTATATATTGATTTTCCACCTTCCGAATTATTATATACCCTTTATAACTGGTGTAAAATATTAATTAAATCGTATACCTATTATTATTATATCAGTTTCTGTGAATATACCATACATATATGTTTATACCGAATAAATCAGTTTTAAGAAGAATATATACAATGTACATCAATTAATTTAATTAATGTTACTATTTAATTTAGCTCACTGTGTTGCTATATCGAAATTTATGGGTATGAAAAATATAGTATGTTTCGGGTTGTAGAACATATGGTGCCAAAACTAAGTAAGTATGGGCCTTGTCTATAGTATAAGTCAATGAGAAATTAGTTCAATCATCTAACAATTTATCTTATAAATCAACTGGGATTTAGGTTTTTCTTAGTTTTCAACGGAACTACAATTTTCAGCAGTTTTCTCATTTACAACAATATTTCATTAACATCGCTAAGGGACTCTGAAAAAGTCTTCGTTAAATACACAATTCGAAGGAATTGCTTAGAATGGTTTTAAAAATTTAAATAAAAATAAACTAGAAGCAAAATATTAGATAACTTTTTAAGTTTATAGAGCACACCATACTTATGTCAAAGACAAAAGAAAAAATCACACGAAGACAAATCTGGTGAATACGGTGGTTTATCGATAGTTTTCAGCTTTAAATTCAGTCACAATAGTGTCTCGATGCGATCGTGTAAAATCCATGAACTGTTCTTCAACAATTCAGGCAGTTTTCGACGTTTTTTCTCACGCAAACGCCTCAATACGGCCAAATACAACTCCTTATTGACTGTCTGTTCTTCCGTCACAAATTCATGATGCACCAAAATATCCACCAAAGTCCCTCAAATGGACTCGGGAGAGATACCGGGTTATCTTGCCATCTCTGTATTACTTGCCCGCTGATGTTCAAGCACCATTTTTTCACTTTTTTATTATTTTCGTCAGTTGAAGACGTCAGAACGTGGCATATATTCAACGATCTCTGGACTGTCTGTGAAGACTTTGTACCATTCGTAGGCTTGAGTTTTGATAAAACTGAATCAATCACTTTAAGCCTTTTCCAACATTCGCAACTTGAAATTTGATTAGGAATACAAAATTTGGGACAAATTCTTTGTTCGTTATTTTTATCCATTGGAAAAATCTGCAACGCTCTAATGAGGTGTGACGACTTAAGCAGCTGCAGTAAACAAACTGGTTGACAGATCACTCATATTTGGCATTGTAATCAAAGACAGTCTTACCAAATTAGCAAAATACTTTTTTTTTTTTTGAAATATCATTTAAATATGTGTAATATGATGTAGCTAATTGTAATCAATATAGAACTCAATGTTGCATTTTTTGATGATACATTATTTTTCAGCTTAGATGATGAGGATGCATATACAAGTATTTCAAAAGGCAATCGCCAGCAGTATTTCTATGACTTATATTTTACAACAAACACTTAGCACATCTATTGTACTTTGAATGTCCATATTTTAAAAGTCATTAAATGATAATCCATTGGGAAAGGGAAACTATTTTTGCATAGCGCCACTCGCACAGCAGCCACACAGTCAGTGAGACGAAACAATTCCCTAACGCCAGACAATAACAAAGACGCCACATGTGGTCCACACTAACGTAATCTTGCCAGTGAAACAGCTACAAGCCTAACTTCCAGCAGCCAGGTAAAGAGGAGCACACGAAAAAAAGAACAAAAATAAAGAACTTGGCAGAATGACAAACTGTTGTACAGGTCAAGACACCATAAATCATGAGTCGACGAGACGCATGAAGATGGGTAGGTTATGAGTTGAGGTGAGGCGAGGCTTTAACTCGACTCTAATCGCCAGTGACAGTGGGTATGTGGAGAAGGAAGCGAGCGAATTCGAATTCGGGAAACGAAATGCGATCACTTAAACGTCATTCAGGTATTAATAAATGTCAAAACATGCAAAGACAATGGAGGCAGAGAAGAGTAATGTCTCTACATAGAATGTACGCGTGTGTGTGTGCGCGCCGAAGTAGGCAACAACGCCGGGAAATTAAGAGCAGTGAATGAGCGGCAACAAAGCGAAGTTAACTACAACTCAATTGACGAAGATTGCGCACGCAACGAGCAAGAAACTACGCAAAACAGCGGGGAGTCGGTCAGAGGGTCGGGACGGACCTAAGCTGCAGTAGCTATTGCGACAACGGTGAGAGGGAGGACCGAACGGTTGAATGAATTTTTCGCTACACGATGAAGAAAGTGCTATTTCGAAATTTTTTTTTCTAAAAGACATATCATTTATAATTGTATATATGTATACTTTGAGCTATTCACTAACTAGACCTAAATAACTTGGAAAAAGTATTTTCTGTAAAAGAAATCAAAAACAATTGGTACAAAAATTCTCTCTTCGTTACATATTTGTTATTTGTTTTAGCTGTTTACATTGCAGAAGACATGACTTCATTGTTGTACACATTGTTGCCAAACCCCTGCTCTTCCGCTGCTTTGTTGCTAGGCTCTGGGAACACGCTGGCGATCAACGACCACACAGGATGGACACAACCAGCCGGCGGAATATGGTTACTCGCTTTGCTGCGCACTTTGTAAGCGCTAGTCATGTTGCTGGTGCCTAACGGCCACTGTGCGCTTTGGCCACCAGAAGCTCGCGGATTCCTCCAGCCGGCGTATTAAACAATTGTACAATTCATGTTGCACGATCGTGCAAAAGTACAAACAGCCAAACAGCGCTGCGATCAGTAAGTGGAGTGTGTTCGTGGCATGACAGGTGGCGCCAGTCACAAGCGGACACATGTATTTCCATACAATCCCAAAAACGTAGCTGAGGTAAGTGCAGGTCAGCAGAGCCAGAGTTGCATATGGGACGCTGCGCGCGCTCTGGACTACCAAGAGCCTCTTCTCTAGCAAAGGTGACTCATTCTGCGGTTTATTAAGCAGCAATGTTGCCATATAGTATTGTTTTTCTTATTGTTGTGTTGCTGTTGTAATTGTTATTGTTTTATGATTGCAGCAAAAGGATTATGACAACGCGTGCGCACGATCGGGCAATCGAATTTGCTATTGTTTTCTGCGGTAAATGTGAGACTACATTTCGTTTGCACATATATTTCTCATTATACATACATATGTATATGAAACTGTATCATCTTTGATACCACGTAGCCCCGTGCACTAAAGTCAGCGAGCAATTAGGATGATTTGCATAATCCTTGGGTATGAGTCCAACAAATTTTAAGGAATATACCATATGTATAGAATACTCATGTACGGCTTTGAAAAATTACTTCTGCCTTAAAATCATTATTGGGGGATGTTCCGATCCACATCTGGTACTTAAGTTAAAAAATAGCAATAATTTAATCATTGAAGAAGGGAAACTGCGCTGAATCAACTAGTAAGATACCGGTATAGGAAAAGTTTTATTTAGCGAATTTTCGATTATATTGAGTACGGGTCGAAATTAGCCCAACAATGATCTTATTATGTCTTTGCTGTACAATTTTAACATTCTAATGGCGTTCAGGAGTTTTGAACGCACCACAAAACCCAAAATACGTGAACAGAAAAGCATCCATAAAGATACACCTTTTGGGGGTGCTTTCCTCGTCTTTGAATATATACTTGTCATTTTCTAAGCCAAATACGTCTCAAGGAGTTGAACAATACAAAAGTTGGCTCTTATATTGATACAATCACATGGCGGATGTTCTCCTGCGTCCAGCTGAACTATTTTTTAATATGCGTTTTTTGAAAGTCGTTCTTTGACTACAGTACTGCTGGATTTAATACCAGGTCTCTGAAGTTTGTCCCGACTTGTATTAATATAAAAAATACTAGTTGGTAGTTGGGACAACTGCCACGCCCACAAATCGCCATTAACTACTAAAATGGCTCTACAACCGAATTCATCTACTATAAATATTATAAGAACTCCTACATTCTGAAAATAGACGGCATCCATATAACGGTAGTGTTAAACTGTTAAGAATTACTAAAAGTGCGATAAATGTGTAATTAAATACGCTGCAGAATTTTACCCCCGAGATGGTTTGAGAGGTCTTTAATGGAGTCGAGGTCAAAATTGAACGATGAGCGTGGCACTGCCTGCCTCTCGGTAACATCACATATCTCGAGGTCCGTCTCAGCAAATGTGGTAAGTGGTATTCCTCCGACAATGTATGTAATGTTACAGTATGAAAATGGGCAAAATCGGGCCTACTTCCAATTTAACACAATTTTAAATTCCATAAAGTTCTTTCTTTTTGAGTGTACAAATTAGGTAACAATTAATATAACGGCCTAAAAGTTTGCACAAATAATGCCTTTAGAGTATGCCGCCTTATGGCCAAAAATTGTTCAAGGATCTAGGTACCGAATATTTGGACTCCATTACCTATAGTCAACTTTTTAACAAAAATACTAATCAATATATCAGATTTTTAATTGAAATTCAGAGAGAATCCTTTCGTAATAGCAGTATGTCTGCGTGCTCGGCCAATATGTAAGTTATTCTAATAAAATTGAGAGACTCTGTTTATCTTATAAGTTATAACGGTGCATATTTGTGCTTTGAATGAATAAAAACGGTTAAAAACTCGTCCTAAATCCCATATAACTAACAATCCCTTTGCACATCCCTGACTTTAATCCATGCAAGTGTCAATAGTATGTTTGGATATACCCGAACTTAGCTCTTCAATATTTAATATTTCATTTTAGATCTTTGTGTTGCTTCTTTAGAAAGGTTGCTTCAAAAAGTTTCTTATACTGAGCACTCATTTTTCTTTTTTCATGGCAGACCTGTTGTACGCGCCAGTGATCGCAATTAAACCTTGTTAATTTGCTCAAAAAACCGAAAACAATTTTCCGTGAATTTATGGCGAAAAGGAAAAGTGTTATTTTTGAACGCATTATAACTTCAAAATTTTAAACAATTTTAAACCAATTTCTTTGAATAAAATATACGCTCTGAGTGCCTTTTAAAGTAACAATTCTGAAAAATTTTACTTTTTAGACTGATTCCCTCCTGTAGTTAACACTCAAAGTTATATTTTTGGAAAGTTCCAGGTAATTACTGTTGAAAGTTTAAAGCACGATTGGAAACATACTAAACTACTCTTACATCAAAACCAAATATTTAACCAAAACCATTATATTTTTTTATAATTTTTAATTAATCATAATTTTTTGTCGAATGAGTCCAAAAAGTAAAAAAAATATTCAACATGACTTTAGTTGACTTTTTTAAAGTCTGCAAATAGAAAATACGGTTTAGCAGAAAATACAAAATGTATTAAAAACTGTTATACAGATCTGGCATTGGACTTTCATTAACAAATTACAATATTTTAGAATGAGAATTTTCAGTTATTAAAATCAGCTAGATTTTTAAATAAGAATAATTACCATCTTAAGCTTACATAACGAGTTCGGCGAATGAGTATGATGGCAAATTTGACATATTTAATTAATAATAATAATACCCAACGATTACCCTCCTACCGCCCAAGCGACGCGAGGGGCGCAATCCGCGAACGAGCGGAATTAGCCGAGTCATAAAAGGCAAGAGAGTTTTAAGCGTTGCGATCTTAAGCTGCTCAGCTACAGAAACAATAATTTCAACAGCCAAAATTAAGAATTATATTAAAGTTTATAATATTTAAATGTTACTTGTTAAGAGTGGATAAAATAATTTTTTTAATGGTAAAGAGTGAGTTTGTTAGATCAAATGTGCTGGAATGAGAATTGAAATCATGACATATGCGGCGGAATGGTCATTTAACTCAAAATTTGTTCTAGAAAATCTTAAAAGTAAGGGTCTAAAATGCCTGGTAGAGCGAGCGGGAACGATAAAGTTAATATCTGCTAAGAGAGATGGGCTACAGACTGACCCATTCATGAGTTTTACAAGAAATATTATACCAAGCATCTCCCTACGACTAGTGTCGGGAGATTTATAAGTTTTAAACGGTTAGTGTATGGGGGAAGATTTAAACTGGAATCCCAATGCAAATGATTTAAGGCAAAAAGTAAAAATTGTTTTTGAACGGACTCTAATTATCCGAATGAACTTGGTAACTAGGGTTCCAAACCACAGATGCATACTTTTTGTGATAAGCGGATCTCTAAATACTTTAGACCAACATTTAACAAAACTAAGAGCGCCTTTAGCTTTAAAAACCGTAGAAGATGCGTGAAGATTAAAATTGAGTTTGGGGTCCATAGTTACTCCCAGATCAATGAAACTGCTTACTTGCTCCAACCTAAAGTTTTGTATTGCGTATGAAGTAGGGTCTACAGATCTACGTGAAAAGCACATCGTTTTAAATTTTTAAGGTTCAATGGCATGTCATTTCTATCACACCAAAAAACTAGGCTGTTTAAGTCTGTTTGCAACTGACATCTTTCGCTGTTTGAAGTATACGTTTTAAAAAGTTTTACATCGTCAGCATATAATAAAACTTTTGAAAACTTAACAACAGATTATATGTCATTAATAAATAACAAGAACAGAATTGGACCAAGATGGTACCTTGCGGAACGCCTGAAGGAACATTGATTATGTCAGAAAAAGTATCGTTAAATATGACTTGTTGAATTCTATTACTAAGATAAGAAGCAACCCATTTATAAATATTGGTTGAAAACCTAGAAGATCAAGTTTATTCAAAAGAACTGAATGGGATACTTTATCAGAAGCTTTACTAAAATCTGTGTATATAACATCAGTATTCTTATTATCCCTAAAGCCCGTTGATAAATGTGATACAAATTCAAGCAAATTCAAGCAAATTGGTTATTGTAAATTTCCCTTTACGAAAACCGTGCTGAGAACAAGAAATTACGGCTATGGCTTAGTTGAAGGCATGTATCATAAGAATTTTTCTTTTCTAAAAGTAGTGATATGTGGAATTGCGACTGCGATAAGGTATCATGGTGATACATATATGAGCTATAATAAATACATTGATCTTTTGTTCCAGTGTCGATGCAGATGTGCTTAAAAGTGCGTACACCCGCCTGATTTGGAAAAAATGGAATCATCGTACCTCTTTTGTATATATTAACATTTTTCACAAGAATATTCTTCTTTATGAAGAAGACTGTGAGTATAAAACGCACAAAATCATATATACATATATACAAACATATACATATATGTACATATATACTATATAGTATATATATATATTTGCATGTTTGCGTCTACGACTCTCATTCAGAAAATATTAATACTACATAATTTACCGAAATTTCTTCTTTTGTGCATTTGTTAATGAGGGGAAATTATAACTGACAAAATAAATATTAGAAATGTATTATTAAAATGGTTGTAAATAATATCATTAACATCCGGTAGCACAAATCGACAGATATTATTATTTAAATAAGTGATTTCAGATATGATTTTTTTTATTACATGCAGGAAAAATATTTACAAAAATATTTTAATCTTATTAGACTACTTTATTTTCAAGTGTTTGCTAAAGAACGCCTAAAAGCATGCAATCAAGTAATGAAGCATATATTACGCCACTTCAATGTCAAAAGGGTGCGCCTAAATGTATGCAATAGTTGTGCTCGAAAACCATACGATCGTTTAATGAAAACACACACTGTCAAAGAAATGAAGGGTATATATGTGAATGAATGTTTGATATAATTCAAATATTTTGTGAAAGAAAGCTTGATTGATTTTGGTATCTCTAATACAATTTATTCAACTTTTCTGAAATACCTCCAATTTATCAAATATATTACTAAGTATATATTTTCGATCGCAATGATCACGATTAACAAGAGATTGCACGACTGCCAACTATTCTTCAAATCGGAAATGTTTCGCAACTTTATTATAAATAACGCTTAGGGCAGAATATCCCATTAAGTTTATAGACATTAAATGTCAAGATTATGAAATTGATAATATTTAATCTCTGGATAGTTCAACTGAAATTGTGATCTCTGTTATATGTACATGAAAGAATCAAGCGAATTATTATTTTTTTGAAAAAAGTAGGAAGATAAAAATTAGAAAAAAGGAAACGAAGCTTGAGTTTCGCTCAAAATATTGTGTTCGAAATGAAGTGTAACAATTGATTGGACAACAATATTCTTTTTTGTATTCATTTTCATCTCGACGGATATTTCTTCTCACTGAATTTCGGACTTTTAAAGCTTAATTTACATCAAAAAATTTCAGTATCAATAATAATGTTTTGTGGCGGTTGGAAATAATACATTTAGTTAACTTAAATGAGAGATTTGTGTCGAATTCAGTATAGTTTATTATGTTGAAACATGAAGAAAAACAAATTTTGTATGAAACGATTAATTTAAGGAAGACTGACTTATAACTTGTAAATATTATAGGCGCGAGAAAGATTATGAAATGTTGTACTCTTGAGCAACATGTTGCGTGAGTCTCAAAATGTTGCATGTGAAATCATCTTTCTTTAAGAAGAACATTTTACGAATCAAATGTACCTATGTGTCACTAGACTCACCATGTTCCTACGTAGATAACTTGTTTGATATTGAAAATATTCATCTTAAACTCGATTGAGCCAAAAGAAATATGTATATTCATAGTAAAGGGGAAACAAATATTTCATAACTGTCATCAAAAAACCTTAAATGTTGACTAATACTATATACGCGAAATAAAATTGACGGAAAATGTGAAAAGAATTATATTCTCAATAAATGTAATATTTGGATCGTTTTCGCAGTTTTGAGGGAAAGAGTTGGAGCATTTCGGGTATATCAAATACAATTTAATTATGTTATGTTGACACACTTGTCTCGAACATATATTGACAGTTTTAGCTATATACTTATATTTGAGAGGGACTACTTTAAAGAGACAAAATAGAAATTGATGAATAAATAAATATTATTTGAGAAAAATTAAAATTCACATTATTTTTTCGCAGACTTTGCATAATATTTTTGTATAAAATGTAACACTTTAATAGTTTTGAACAGCTATTAGGGAGATGAAGCAGTTATTATTCACTTTTGAAACAATTCACACTTTAATTTATGTAGGTTGCTTTTCTATCATAAAATTTTGCTCAGCCAACTCAAATATTAGTAATATTTTACATATATATACATACATTGTCTCACAGCCTATTTCATTCAGCTGCTAAATAAAATATTTGAATATTATACAGAAAGAACTAACCATGATATCAAAAAAATTTTAGCCCGAAGTTTTTGCTACATATTTGTAAAATCAAATTCGTTATATTTAATATCTAAAAAATTAGCTTCCCCTAGTAAATACACCGAAAAAGTATTTCCTCACAGCTTATTTCGTGCAGCTATTCTTAAAATTAATTCTGTGAGAACACATACATCTAACTTTTTTGTATGTATTCTTTGGGCTATTTATGTTTTTCCTTAATCGCGTTTAAAAAAAAGAAAAAAAAAATTCTTGAAGAGGGTCCACAGAAAAGCTTAGAAATGAGAGAAAAAGTTTTAAATCTTTTTTAAAGAGGATAAAGCCCACGAAAAATAACTGAGATGGTGGGATTGTACAGTGCAATATATCATACAGCGTTTTGTGCGCGAAACTCAAGTGGTGGACAAGGGTAGAAATTCGCAAAATAAAATGTTCACAAATGAAGACAAAAGGAAAATCATTCGGAAAATTAAGAAAAAGCCGATAATATCAGCTTCTTAATTGGTGGTGGAGATTGAGAATAAAATGGGTAAGGTATGTATGCTGGGCCGAAACCGTGCTTCGTGCGATGCGAAAACATGACTTCAATGGTCGGGTAGCTTGCAAACAAAATATATTTCGAAGAAAATAACTACATTTATATACAAAATCGGCTAAAATTTGCTCAGCGCCCAAATTCTTTCTGGGAAGATGCCATTTTCGACGATTAGTCCAAATAAAACATTGTTTCGGATGACATGAGTTATGTGTGTCGCAAGGCCAATACAAAGCTTAAAAATAAAAATATGAAAGTAACTTTGAATCACGATGGAGGAAGTGCTATGGTTTGGGTTTGCATACATGCTTCTGGAGTTGGCAAATTAGTTTTAGTTGACGATTGACAAACTTGCATATTTGAATATACTAAAAGAAAATTTGTTCTAAAGTTACGAAGATTTGGGTGTACGCGTTAGTTTCCGATGTTTCCAGCACAATGATCCAAAAAAAAAATTGGCCATTGAGGCAATCGTGGCTAATTTGGAACTTTCACCTCATCAATCCACCACTACAATCTTCTGACTTAAACGTCATTGAAAATTTGTGGGAAATGTTGTACTTCGCGATACGGAAAAGTCAGAATAGTAATCTGAACGAATTAAAAACTGCCTTAATCGAAGAATGCCATAAGATCCCCCAGAAAACTATCCAAAAAGTTGTTGTTGAAAATTTTAGCAAAGGCGTGATTAAACAAAAAGAAGGTCATATGAAACAAATATGTAGTTTTATAAAAGTTTCTTCCTAAGCTAATGGCACTACACGAAATAAGATGTGACTTTAATTTTTTCATTTATACTGTACTTTTACTATACTAATAATACAAACACTCAACTAGATTAAAATAAGTTATTGTTCAAATAAAAAAATACTTTTACAAAAATTTTGCACTTAAAACTTTTTGATTTCATCAGTAGTTTTCTTTCTTTAAAAGAAGTCGAAAAAGTCATTTCATATTTTGTCAATAGATGTCGTTGCAGTCGTATATCTCCAGTGCTACTAATCCATTTTGTCAACCCATATAGTGGTGCAAAGGTGAGATTTAAGCTTTATTTGACCAAAAAAAATTATATTTGGGGAAGTTGAAAAAAGCTACAGCTGTTCAAAAATGGAAGAATGCCACGCAAGCCATCAATGAAATTTGTGAAGTTTACGGAGACGATGCCGTATCAGTTCGTGTAGAACAACAATGGTTCGGTCGATATCGTTCTGAAAACTTCGATGTGAAAGATGCACCTCGTTCTGGGCGACCTATCCTTGACAAAGTCGATGAAATTATGGAAAACATTGACCAAGACCACACATATTTGATGACTTGGCAAAAACTGGGAGAGCTTGGCTGGGAAGTTTTGATGCATCCCTGATCTTGCACCATCGGATTACCAATTGTTTCGGTAAATACAGAACACCCTTAATGGAGTAAATTTGGCTTCAAAAGAAGCCTGTGAAAATTACTTGTCGCAGTTTTTCGTCGAGAAACCAGAAAATTTTTACACTGAAGGAATAATATCTCTAGTGGAAAAATTGCAAACAGTGATTCACCAAAATGGTACATATTTGGTTCAATAAAGTTCATTATAAATATAAAAACAAAATTAAGTTGAAGTTTGATTAGGAATACGAAAAGTCTTTTTCGACTACCCAATCATCAATAGGTTTCTTTCTATGAAGGCCAAAAGCTTTAGGTCGCAACTGCACGAAATAAGCTGTGAGCTACTGTACATATTTCCTATTTCATAGTGACAATATTTTGGAATCAGTTAGACAACCATAACTACGTATTTGCAACACGCAACATGTTGCGGAACTCAAATTAAAACCTGAATATCTTGCAAGTTCGAAATGGAATTTGAAAAAGGAGTTGCTCTTAAAAAAATGTGTTTGCTTAACTACTAATTTAGTAGTACTACAAATTATTGCAACGACATAAATTCCTAAATTGCATAAATTTTACATATGAACAAGCAATATTTAGAACATAAAGTAATATAGGCTTAACATTCTTCAAGCTGCTTGTTACGTGAAAAGTCGTTTAGTAGTAAATGATTGTAGTTGTAATAATGGAAATATATTAACATTTTATTAGTTTTTTTGTGTCTCTTAGTTGCACTGAAATCATTATTTAATTAATTTCTTACGATTAGTTTTAACATCTTTCAAAGAATACTTTTGTTGCAATTTAAGCATAAACACAGTAGATAAATATATAAATATACATATATAACAAATATTACAATAAACAAGTATGCAGTTACAGTTATATAAATAAGTATAAGTATGGCTTAGATATACTATATTTGTTATACTAAAAATCTAAATTTAAATTTTTACATTTTATTTTCATACCTAAATAAGTACATATGTATGTATACATGTCTAGTACTGCACTTTGTTTACTTAGTTGTTACTATATAATTTTAGGCATAACAATTTAGACTGCACAACTTTTTATGTGAAACTGCGAAGATGTTCATTTTTATTATTATTTTTTTTATTAAATATTTTGGAATTTTTTGTTTTTATAAATTATTTTAGAATTTAATAACCTTTGCTATATTTTTGTTTTGTTTTATAAAAATTTAAGTATTTGGTTTATTTGCACAATTGCCCACTGTAATTTAATTATAATTTATCTATATATACACACACACGCATATGCACACGAAAAGCAACATTTATTATTGCTGCAAATGCGTTGGATGTGTATGCGAGTGATGTTGCTGCCAAATGGCGCTCTCAGCAACATGTTGCGATAGTGCCGACAACGCCGAATGTTGCTGCAGATGTTGCGAATGCTGTTGTAGCTGTTGCTGTTGTAGTTGTGGGAAATGCGCATGCAAACTATGACTACTGTCATTATTATTACTGCCATAGAAGAGATTCCGCGAATACTGTTGAGGATGTTGATAGAGATCTGCAAGAGAAAAGCATAAGTATGAGTGTGATTTGCTACACTTTCATGTTGCTGAAATTTATATAAAATATACTAAACCCATGAGCTGCAGGTCCTGTGTGTGTGCGGTGGGGAAGAGATAAAGAAATTATTTGAATGATAGCATTATATAGTTATATGTATGTAGGTACGCAAAAGTATTCAAGAACATTCATGCATACGAAGTGAAAATGTTAAAAAAATCAACGAAACCAATTGAAAAAAATAAATAAATAATTACGAAACTCAGCAATAATTTGTACGAAGGCTTTAATTTGAAATGACTTTACTAATTAAAAATTTGTTGATTATACATTTAGGTTTCTTTATGAATATGTGTGTAGGCACACACATTTAAGGGCCAACCTGTTGCCCACAATCAACAATTCAGCTGCCACACTGTCTGCATGCAACCAAGCTGATAATGAATAACACACATACATATCTAAATAGTTAACTGAGATGCGGTTGATAAAATTCGAAACCAAAATGTGGAACTTAGCACATAAAAATCTCAAAAGCGGCGCAATCAAGAACAAAAATCTCTTGATTGACTGCGAGCACCTTTTTCCAGGAAAATCGTTTTCAAAAGAGTTGGAATTCGAATTATATTACTTGATTTCAATTAAAAGCAGTTAGCCGACTTTAAAACCAAGTACTTTTTATATAGATAAATGCATATGAATGTGTGTGCACAATGGACGTAGCGCCCTTCAACCAAAATTTATGTGCACACACAACCATTTGTAGAAGTGTGTGTTAATTTACAGCACGATTTGAATATCCACAGCATTTATGTACATATGCATACAGAACACATATACATATATATTTTTTTATTTATGTATATATAAATCCACACATATGCACTTGCACATACAATATTTTACGCTGCCGTAAAGTAAAGTAAAGTAAAGTAAGGAAAAGCGTTGCGTCCAAATCATGCAATGAGAATAAATAAATAAATGAGCGATTGAATTAGTGAATGAATGAACGGCACCTGAGTGCAGTGCGCCCTGCAATCTGCGTCCAAATTGTACCTGCGGCTGTGCTTGCTGTTCTTGTATTTATTTATTTGATTTTATTTTGTTGAGAAGCTGAAGTGCTGCAGCTTCAGGCATCCAAGATTTTCACTGAGATAAGAAGTTTCCGGTCAAACCTTAAATGCACTCATCTACTAAAATGCTTTTGTATATGCCTGTGGCTTTGGGGGCTCTATGGTTATGTGATATACGCTGGAAGGGAGTACAGTGGCGGCTATAAATATTGGCAATAGTCTTTGTTAGGCTTCTTCGATTCGCTAAGCGCCATGATAAAAGTGGTTCAAAATCTGTAAAATAAAACTTCTAAGCATTCAAATGCAAATTTTCTTAAAAGGGAGTAGTGCGCAAAAATAGCGACTGGAGAAATAACGAATCGAAGACAGGCATTGCTTGCTTAAATTAAATTCAGCGCCACCTTCTGCAGCTTTTTGTGGGGCTCCATTGATTCGAGTAATTTTTTTGAAATTTTAAATTTTAATATTTTGTCTAAGAATTTTAAATATTTTCAGGTTGGATGTGTGTTGATGACTCTATCAAAATTGTTTTGCCAGAAAGGGAAAATAGTCAATCAGTGCAGTGTATTCTATGAAAATATCATCAAGAGACTTAGTTAGTTTCGTAAAAGGCTGGATTTTTGCAACCATGTTGGGTGGAAATCTTTTGATAATAAGACGTGAACTTTTTAAACTTGTAAGACCCCCCTCGAAAAGAAATAAACCAAAAAAAAATTGGTTCTTCGGTTGCATCGAAGCTGTAATACCCTTAATAGGTGCACTTTTGTAGTTTAAAATAGTAAAAAATATAAAGATTTTGATTAATCAAACGACAGCTATGTGCTATAGTGGTTTGATCTGCACAATTTGGGGATTATAGCAATGCCTCCAGTAATAAATTTCGTGACGATAGCTTTTTGAAATAAAGAAGTTTACCTTCCAAGGACTTGAATTAGATATTTCAGTTAGGATGGCAGCCACATATTAGTAGTCTGATACGAAGATTTTTTTTTTTTTTCAGATTGAGGCGATGACTTGGATAATAATCAAAAAACTTTCCATACAAGTACTTGATTCCTATCATTCAGTTCGTATAACAGCTATATGACATAGTAGTCTGTTATGGATGGTTTGGACAAATGAGAAGCTTCTTGGTAAGAAAATACGAGTGGAAAATTTCAGACCGATATCTCAATAACAATCAAGAACTCGAAAGACATGGCAGCCATGGATATTAATCTGTTTAACCTTTAGGTTATTTTTTCTACAGTCATAGGCCGATTCTACAATACTGAGTATATCGGTATAAGATACAAAAAATCTGAGTTTTTACCTCTTGGTCCATAATAGTAGATTTATAGCTTTCAAACCATATTAATTTCACCTCAGGAGTTAAAATAATTATGAACAAGGAAGTCAGCGTTGACGATGAACCACGTCCAGGACGGTCATCAACATCAACAGATGATCAACACGTCAATAAAATAAAAGAATTGGTACTTGAGAATTGACGATTAACAGTCAGAGATTTTATTGGCATCGTAGGAATGTTGAAAGAAACAGTGAAAATCATTTTGAAAGATCATTTGGGCTTAAGAATCCGAACTTTTGGCGGAGAGGGACCTTCTTTACGGATAGGTCAAAACTTGGAGAAAGGTCAAAACTTGGAGAAGGTTTACTGTCAGGAGCTCTTAATTAACTCCATCTTGGAAAAAAGGCAATGTCCTGACCATTGGGTGCAGTCATTGAAATACCAGTAAATTTACTGCTCCCGAGTGTAGCCTCCTTCAAAGAAGTGACCATCCAATCAGATAGCAGGGCGGTGATCATAGCCTTAAATTCATTAACAGTGCGTTCAGGCTCGGTCAAGGAGTGCCTAACCTCGATATCAATAGCATCAAGTTCAAGTCTCCTTGTAATAAGATTCCCAAGGCACAGCGGAATCGCAGCTAATTGTAAAGCTGATGAGCCAGTAAGGAAAGGCTCCTTAGAACCGATATCAATAAAATGGGAGCGGGTCGGTGCTGCGGTATCCTTTTTTATTCTACTACAATATGTATATCTGGGCTTTGAAGGAGCTTGGCCAGCGCTTGGTTACCATCGGTACATGCATTGTCGGCCCAAGAGCCATAGCAAGAGATCTCGTGATCACTTTGCCTTAAGTAAGCCTAGCCTCTTCTTAGTTCTGAGGGTTTAAAGAAGCCATTGCCCTATTGGCGTCCATGCTGAAAGGCTGGAAATCTTACCACAAATCTGTAGAAGCTGTTTCTTTCATAACGAGGGGAAAACAACTCAACACTTTCTTCTTGCGTGTCCCGCGTTTGGGAGGTCAAAGCTTAAACACTCAGACCGAAAGTGCGTTTTGTTAATTTATAATTTCGAACGCAAGAGTTCTTCTTTTCTATGGCTTCACAAAGGATTACATATACCAGTCCACGTGCGATCTCTCTAACCTAACCTAACCTAACCTAGTACTTACTCAATAGTGAAATTAACTTTCATTGGTGTAACACTTATTCATGCCACCACTGTAAGTTATTTATAACAGTCGAAAAGTCTGGCTTGGCGATCTGAAATAGTAACAAGCCCGCGCAGCCAAACCGGCGGCAACTCAACGGTCACTCAGTCAACCGACTTCACATCTATCCACTTTAAAGACGCAACGACGTAAGGCCAACTTCAACTATACGGTCCTACACAAGTCCAACTGTCTAACTGTCTGTCTGTATGCAAGTATACGAGTGTCCGTCCGTGTAATTAATGATGACCCACTCGCATTCCTGCTGCCTTTCAATGTTCATTTGTCGCACAGTTCAATATTTGTGCGCCAACGTCTACAACCAGTTGGACGCGCTAGTGCGCATGTGCACATACGTACATACTTGTGAGCGTATGTGTGTGTATTTGCTTGAGCACTTTGTGGCGCATCGTCGTGGTCCCACTCATCACATGTCTTCCTGCCATTCTTTGTTTAGTTTTGGTGTCGTAAGTGCCAATAAACACGTGATTTACTTTGACAATTCCGAAGGGTTCACTGGCAGGCAATCAGGCAATACGCCCGACCCAATATACAAATATGTGCGTGTGTGTTTGCTATCGCGACGCATCGCCCATTAAAATGCTGCTCATTAATTTTAAAATTAGGCGCGTTTTCGAAATGAATGAAGGCCTCCAATTCCGAACTTCAAAAGAAGCAAAAAAAAAAAAACGGACCAACCTCTGCCTCAGTCCCTTAAAAGTCATTCCCATGCACCAGACTTGGCATGTTTGTGGCATGACCAGTCGTTGGCTTATTTGGCTGCCTGCGCTATTGAAAAGTTCACGCTAGCGTAGGGGAAGGCGGCGGGCACTTTACGGCTGGTGGTGGTGGTGGTGGTGTTGGTCCAAAACGTTCAGCGCTTGAAGAGTGGCGGGGGGTTTGCCGTACGCGCATAAATTAATTAAGTCGGTCGTTCGGTATGTGTCGACCTTTTGTCTGGTGTTGCAACACACCGAAAAGACAATAAAGAGACACCGTTGGCAACAACACGTACATACAACAAAAGAAACATAACAACAAAGCAACGTCGAAGGCATTAAAGCCAAGCTGTGGCGGCAGCAATTGCAAAGACAAAAGGAAGTGGCAACGCCGGTATGCTGCAGCTTTTGTAGGTGTACGCCAAACACACGTTCACATGCGCGTATGTGGCAAGCAACGAGCGCTGCACTCGCATGTGTGTACAAGTATGTAGGCGAGTATGTGCCTTTGTCAAACTTAACCGAAAAGTAAGGAGTTTGTGAGTTCGGTGATAAATTCAAAAATTACCGCTGCCACTTTTGTGCCGCATTGCAAGCAGCGCCGTGCCGGCCATGCCACATGAACACATGTGTTGGTGGTGGCACTGCTAGTGAGTCATTTGCATATTGTGTGCGGCCTCATTTCTGGCATCCTGATTATGAAAGATGCTGCGCCGCTGATAAATGATTGCTTTGCGCATAATAAATTTTCAAAAGCTCAGCGCCGCTGCACATAAAATATACTTATATAATTCCACCTATGTATATGTGTGTAGCTATAGTGCGCCTTAGTTCGAGCGGATTGTCTTTGCAACCCTTCACTATCCTTGCTACTTCCGCCAGCTGTGAGGAGTTCTATGTGCGTTGGTGTTGGGAATTTGGATTTCGAATTTATCTTTCTCGCATTGAAAATTCTAAAATATAAGTTTTATTGTTAACTTATAGTATCTTATTTTAATATTGGTTAGCTGATTGCCATCCTGACACTATGGCCTTCTGCAGTTATAAATAGAAGGCCAAGAAACTTTGGTCGAATGCAGAGTTTTGTGCGATAATCTGTCTTTCGTGCTCTATTATATCTGCTCATTAATCAGATTTATAAACGGAAGGATCGGTTACAGGATCGATATAGCAAAAAGAGTAGAAATCTCATAAGATCACGTGGAATCCGAAGGAGTTGTTGTCTCGTTTCATTCATCTATTGGTGCTCATAACATATTTAGAAACAGTCGAAATGATGGACTTTAACCGGAGAATCTGCTTCGAGAAGGCAATGCCTATGCAATTGTTCAGAAAGGGAAAACCCTCGTTTTCTGGTGTTAAAAAGGTGGGATCTAACTCTTGTATAATCTCCAGAGGTTATCTAGTGACTGATGCCAAGAGCATACTAAAATTATGGAGGAAACACTTTTCCAACCTGCTGAATGGCAGTGAAAGCTTAATATCAAAAAAAGGCGAACCCGATTCCCTAATCGATGACGATGGAGCAGACGTTCGATTGCCGGGCGAAACCGTGGCCGACGATTGGAACCTAAGTGTACTATACCCAATCCACAAAAAAAGGACGCCTCACAATCTCCGCTAACTACTATGGAACAAGGCTTCCTGAACATAGCATATAAGGTTTTATGGCACGCTCACGGTCAGCAAACCGATTGGACCTTATCAGTGTGGATTTAAGCCTGGCAAATTAGCAACTGACCAGATATTGCCCATGCACCAAATCTTGGAAAAGTTCCGTGAAAAGAGAATAGACCCACACCACCTCTTCGTCGATTTCAAAGCTGCGCTGTTAGTTGTGCTTTCTTTAGACTGGATAAGGAAGCGAAGCAAATGATCGAGGCAAGACGAAATATCTCCTGTCATCAAACAAATAATCGTCGTACTCGCGACTTGACTTCCGCGTCACTGTTGACAGCCATAACTTTGAAGTTGTAGATAATTTCGTCTATCTTGGAACCAGCGTAAACACCACCAACAATATCAGCCTAGAAATCCAACGCAGGATAACTTTTGCCAACAGGTGCTACTTCGGACTGAGTAGGCAATTGAGAAGCAAAGTCCTCTCTCGAGAAACAAAAACCAAACTCTATAAGTCACTGACTGCACTCGACTGACTGCACTCGAAATCTCCAATTCTCGCCAAAAAGCGAAAAGGAAGAAGGGTTGACGCACTGTTGTAAACTCGGCTATAAGCACGTAGGGGGGTTTTACGCCAAAAAAAGAACAAGAAAATGTTATGTTACCATTTTGGATCTCGAATTATTATGACTCTAATAATCTTAGTTTAACTAAATATACTCGAAATAGTAAGTATTTCCAGGTCCAACCGAATTATCACATCAACGTTTAAACTATACTCCCACTTAAACGAGCATATCTGGTCTTTTTTCCCAGCGCAGACAGTAAATCTATAATCGCTATAAATTCAAAGCGTGTGCATAATTCAGTTTACTCTCGCTCCCGGCCTGCTTTGCCAGCCAATGTGGTTAACTACTTAAGCAGGCATTAAAATTGCGTGAGCCGCAACGAATTAACCCCTCGCTGTGCGCAACAGCAAGCCATCTTCCAAATAAAACTAGCGGGCACTTTGCTGCATACTTTGCTTTTCTTGGCTGGTGGTGCGAAAACGCAGTATGGACCGAGTTAAAGAAGGAAGGAAGGAAGTGCCTGGCCTGCGAGTAGATTAGTTGCCACACGCCGCACAAAGGCTAAGAGATACACATCCATCGGCACCCTCATCTATGCACATATAAATAACTGGCCGGATGAGTACGACGCAACGGCTGAGCTAAGTGCTACACAGGGGAATACTGCAACAGTCTCGCTGTGGCGATGTGGACGCTTGGTTTATGCCGAGGTTTTGACAGACGTTCGTAGCGCCAATGATGCTACTTCGTCTATCGGCGTTCAGTTAAGCTTAATGGATTCTGATTGAGATTTAATTATTTCATTTAATTTTCTAGATGACTTCACTCGTGGGTGTTGCTTCCAAGTGAGTGAGACTTCAGCGCATAAGGGTGGGGGTTGGTCAGACATTAAGGGGTTAACAGTGTTAAAAAGCGGCTGTTAAATAATTGACTGACTGACTGACACTCCGACTGAAGTTCAGCAGAGCGATTGAGTGATGATGCCGTCGATTGAGCCACCACCAACCCCTAAGTGCGCATCCAACCACTCTTCTAGACTATTATCAGCGGCAGGCGGCTCTGCTGCCTCCTCGCAATTAATGAAGTGACTAATTTCTCTGGCAATTATCTGCGGCGAATCAGTTTAATTGATTTTGCGCACAAACTAATTGCCTGATGGCTTAGAAGGGTTAAGCAAATGGGTGAATAGCACCAAAGAAAAAAAATCAAAATCAAAAATTACTTGCAGGCCATTAAGTTTATATAATTAAAACACTTTACGACTACAATGCAAAGCTATAACTAAAAAAAAGATTAACTATGTTCAAATGCGTGCGACTCACCTTTAACTCCTGTTGCGAGCGAGGTAAGCATGCGTGAATTAATCGAAAACAAAGCAATTTTAATATTTCAAATGCAAATCTACAAAAGTAAACAACCGAATTTACCTATCCCCCACACTCGGCGCACAATCACGCGCAATTCTGACCCTTACAGTAGAGGCCGTCAGCGGTGCGGAGCTCCTCACTTCTTGCCGCATTGTAGGCGATCATGTCCCGGCTGGCCGTATGCATAGCGCCGCCGTGATTAAAAGCGCCAGCAAATGTGTGCAATTGGTTTGGCGGTGTTTGCGGTGGCGTCACTGCAGCCGATTGTACGCCGTACCGCTGTGGTCCGTTGGAGAGGGTTGGTCCGGGCGAAGTGGGTTGCATGGAAATCGTTGCGACTACGGCGGTTTGATTCTTTGCCGCTGCAGTTGCATAGGGTGAAGGCATATAATTGGTGGTCCATTCGCGTTGCATGGCATTCATGTTGCTAAGTGTGCTGAGCTGCAGCGGGGCAGTCTCTTCGGCAGCCGTGTTGGCCAAGCTCCATATGCGTGGTCTGCCATGTGGATTGTAGAGCAGTTCTTGCTTGGCATAACTGTAGCTGTTCGTGATGTATGCGTCGGAATTTTCATAAGACTGATAGTTAACTGTTGACGTTGGTTGCCCTTCAATTGTTGGCGGTGTGGAGGCTCTATTTAATTGCACTAAATCTAAAGCTTCTGAAATGCAAATTGAGATGGGTTGTATTAAAATCGATTTTATGAGAAGTACATAACGACATTGGAAGAGTTCTTGATGAAGAATATTCTACAGACTGAATTTAACAAAAAAAAAAAAAAAAAAAAAAAAAAAAAAAATTGCGAAGATATGAAGTTCATTTTATATAAACACCTTCGAAATAGAATGACATAGTGCAACTAAGGCTAACTTTTAAAGGAGCATTCAGTAATTTACAGAATATTTTAAGGTTTCCATTTGTATTTTACTTAAACATTGTGACAAGAAAAATAAAAATCTGCATCTCTTTGCGGTTAAGCGCCGAAGCTTAATGGAGGAAGACGAAGTAAACTCATCTAGACACTTTCTCCTCAACTGTCAACTATGAAAAGCTTCGATGTACACACTTTGGGCGAACCTGGTGAAGTGGCTGAGATTAATATCCCAGATAAACAAACCTCTCGTAGCCACTAGTTCTTCGTCGATTTATTGGAGTCTAGTGCTATCTAGGAGTTAGAGAAATCACTGCGTTAGTAATTAGTCTAACCTAACTCAAAACCTCTTTATAAGAATAAATAAAGACTTTTTATACAAACAAGATTATATCCTGATTAGGATATGTTCAGTTTGTCACGAAGTTTGCAACTCTATTTCCGTCTGTATATACGCGAATTAGTCCCTCAGTCTCAACCGATACTCGAAGAGGAAAGCGAGTGGCATTTGCAGACAAAAAAAAAGAAGAGAGGTCGAAATGCTTGAGTACGAAGAGCTTGACAAGCTGGACGTTAAGGGTAATGCTCGAAAAAGATACGCCGACTAACAGAAGGTTTCAAGATCGGAGCATACTCTTGTAAACTCCAGATGTGATCTAATGATTGATGCCCTGAGCATACTGAAATTATGGAAGAAAGAATTCTTCTCCAACCAGCTGAATGATGATGGTGAACATGACTTTCCAATCGATGACAGTGAAGCTGACGTTCCATTGCCCAACTATGAAGTAGTTCGAAAATCTAATACACGTCTGAAGAACATCAAAGCGTCGGGGGCTGATGGATTGCCAGCCGAGTCATTCAAATATCGCGGCGAAGGAGTATGGACGAAAGCAAACCTGACGATTGGAATTTAAGTGTGCTCTGCCCAATCTACAAACAGAAAGACCCCACAATCCGAGCCAACTATCAAGGGACAAGCCTCCTCAACATCGCATATAAGGTTCTATCGAGCCTACTGCATGAAAGACTGAAGCCCCCGTCAACAAACTGATTGGACTTTATCAATGTGGCTTCAGGGAAAGTCAACACCTTACCATGTATTATAGTCACCATGGCAATAACAATCGCGCCGACAGTCTTGACACTCGCGACTTGGCTCCCACGTCACTGTCGACAGTCATAACTTCGAAGTCGTGAACAATTCTGTCTATCTTGGAGCCAGCATTAATACCAACAACAACGTTAGCCTCGAAATCTAACGCAGAATAACTCTTGCAAACTGATGCTACTTCGGACGGAGTAGGCAATTGAAAAGTAAAGTCCTCTCTCAACGAACAAAGACCAAATTCTACAAGTCACTTGTTATCCCCGTGCTGCTTTATGGTGCCTCAGTCTTGTAGATCTGCAATTTTGCGCATATACTTTTTTCACGGAGAAGCTGCTCATTTGTCGGAACCGCCACTACCGGACTACTATAGCATACAGCTGCCATACAAACTGACCGACTCAACTCAAGTCTTTGTATGGAAAGCTTTTCTTTACCAAATTTGACATGAAACTTACCGATCAACTCAAGTTAATGTAAAGAATATTTTGTTATTTGTGAAGGGTATATAAAAACAATAGTCTAGGAGTGATCTTAAACGGCGTAATGAAGTATATTTAGTCCACAAGTAACCAGAACTTTAGCACCTAGGTTTGCAAATCATAGCGGACCGCTTACTGTTATGCCATCTCTCCACCATACCTTGATGATATTTCAGCACTGTTAATGATGATGATGATATAATGATAGCTGGTGATGACATTACGATGTGTTGCAGGCCGTCAACGCAAGGGTCATAGGTGTTATACTCATTCCCATGTGGCGTGTGGGAAATGATGAATTATATTTTGGACACCCACTGTCGCGCTCTCACGCATGCATAAGCACATTGCCACATACACCCATACACCGATTGGTTTGTCCGCGCTCACTTCTGTGCACTTGTGCAGCACACGTGCTTGGTGGCTGTCATATTAAAGTAATATTTATAAACGTGCAAACGTCAAAAAGGCACAATAACAGTGACAGTAAGAAAATACAATAACAACTACGCCATTGTTTATATTTATTCTCAATAACTACCACTCAGGCGAAAGTGTGCTGCAACAACCGCGTGGAGGGTGAAAGTTGAAGGACAATGTGTTGTGTGCATGTTGTTATTATTTTCAAATACTTATATGAGTGCATACACATATTTGAGAATATGTAGATTTGTGTATGTGTTGCGTATGCTTTTGTTTTTGTTTACTCAAGCTCACGTGACGCTCAACGCCGCCATGCAAATATTTTTGCAATTGAGGCCTGTTGATGATGTGCCGCGGCGTTTTCGGTTACACTTTTGAAAAGTGAATGAATAGATAAATATGTTTTTAAGTAAACGTATGGCGACGACGTCACATGTGATGTCTGTTTAACAACGCATAACAATCAGTCAAAGTCAGTGATAATGCTTGTGTGGGAAGAGGAGGAATCAGTGCGTCCCTAAGTTCAAATAATATTCTGGATATTCATGCTAGACTTCATGTTATTTTAGCTGTTATTTAATAGCTAAATTAAGGGGTTAGGGGTAGTCAGACGCACGAAAAAATGTGTTGACCCAGTTCCAAAAAAAGGTACTGGCCATGTGACAACCATAAGTCCTTGGAGATTCATCTAAAATCAATCGGACAAAAGAAATTAGTTTTATAAATAGATAATCCTGGGCCTGATGATAAATTTTTGGGAAAAAATCAACAGTTAATTGGTCTTAAAAATCGAAATTTAAAAAAAAAAATCCTTCGATCAGACCCGAGTTGATTATGTACTACTCTCAAAGCTGTATAAATTTCATTAAAATCTACTGAGCGTTTTTCGAGTTACAGTTGTCACCAGTTCAAAAAACATAGTTTGAGAAAAACGCGTTTAAAGTTTCACACTAGCGCTTTGAAGTGTCCGAGCTCTCTTTGTTATTTGTCGAATAACTCAAAAACTAATTATCGGATCAACGTGAAATTTCAGAGAATATTTTTAAGATATTACACTTAACGAAAATGCAAAAAAAATTAATTTTTTGAAAATTCTGACTACCCCTAACCCCTTAAGGAATCAGCGACTTATAAAAGATGTATGTTTGACGATTATGACACTTAGTTTTAATAAGTCATATTTTTCTATAATTTCCTGAAGTCATTATTTCTCAGTTATATTGTATAATAATTCAAAATATAATATAATTTTTGGAACTATGTACAATGAATTTCCATTAATGTAAGTAACGAGTGATCTAAAAAGAGATACGTTTCACTACCCTTTTTTTGACCGTTCACGCGTGAGTCGTGTCAAGCTGTTATATTATTTTTGTTCAGTATTTTTTGGCATCTCATCGTGAAAAGACTTACGCCTTAACAACGTTAAGCAATCGTGCAACTTTATTACGAAAATTCTGTAAATAATGTATTTCGCGCACTTCGCTATACTTATGGTCAAAACAATCGGCCTAATGAGCATACTATTCGCAACACCATCACCCATCTTGAGACCGATTATTCATTACTGGATATTATTCGACCGAACAGACCGAGGCCAGCACGCAAATACAGCAGACGTCGCTCGGAGTGTACACGAAGACTGTGGAGAGTGGATCCGGCACCGTTCGGAGCAACTCGGACTGACATATGGAACGACAAAGCTTGTTCAACTGAACTAAAGCCGCTCGACCTTCTCAAGCGAAATCGCTTCGATTAATTTTGTCTTAAAAAGTTTCAAGAATATCTGATGCTTTCGAGCCAAATTTTGTTCAGCGATGAGGTTCATTTATGGCTCAATGTGTATGTAAACAAGAAAAATTTCTGCATTTGGGACGAACAGCATCCTGAGGAGATTCAAGAGCTGCTATTTCATACAGAAAAAGAACCAGTGGAATCATCGTGGAATCATCGGTCCAAATTTCATTAAAAATGATGTCGATGAGAACGTAACCGTCAATGGCGTCTGTAATAGCGCCATGATAAAAGACTATTTGATACCTACAAGGTAGTCACTTCCGTTAGACTTTTTCCAGTAGGGATATGTAAAGTCTAAAGTCTAAAGTCTATTCGGACAAGTTTTAATATATTGTAAAGCTTTGTTAACAGTAGAACCAGAAGGAAATTTTCAAAGTTATATTGGTACGTTGGACTATTCGTTTGCTCATCAACTGACGACTTCGTCGCGGCTATCGATACATACAGATTTTGAAGACTACTTCACGCAATTTTGCTATCATTTTCTATGATTAGTGGCGCTCACTTTGAACAGAGCTTCAATTTTATGTGATGTCCGATGCTTTCTCATGTTCGTTACTCATACTCGTATGACTTGTACTTAAGTTGACAAACGCATTTACTAATGGTTGCTTTTACTAACGTAAACCAAACAAAACGTTTATCCAGCTACTTTTTAGTATCAGCGGCATCTTTTTAACAAAAAGTAGGGCTCGATAAAGCCACACTCGGTTAGCAGCACGAATGTGTTCAATGAGCGGTTCTCATTGACATCACTGATGCAATGTGTGGAATAATGATAATGTCACTTGATCCCATTCTACTTTTAGCACGCATGGACGTAGCTGGCAGATGTATTTCTATGAAAGTTGCTATTAAACTTCGGGAAACTGGAGACATTAAGGGTCCCAGAAAATGACATTTCAAAATCCTCCCTCATTTCAACTGTGTCCTTGATAGCTTGAAGCACTGCGCTAAGGAATCTACGCCTAGCAGCGTCTTCTCCGCACACATACCCCCGAGAGACGCAGGTGGACTTTTCTGTCAGGAGCTCTCAATCAATTCCTGTTTTCATTCAAATCACTAGCAATATTATCAAGCTACTTTCTTATTAAACTGGTCTAGGGACCAGGACACAGCGAAATCCTCGGAAATTATAAAGCCGACACGCTTGCAAGAAAAAGAAATCATAATAAAATTCCATCAGAATGGGAACGATCTCAGCAAGCGTTGGTCAGCAACCACCACTTGTGGGGTTGTGAAAGCCTTCTAGTCCAGAGTGGAACATGTAAGGACGATTGAACTGTTAGCTCTTAGCAAGTCTCACTTCTCTACAATACTAACTAAACCCTGGCCAATTGGCATTCTCGTGCTGAGGCTAACGATTTTGAAGAACGGTTTTACTATATAATACATATAATACCCCTATACACATATTACGGGTAAATTCTGTTAATTACTGTCCGTATGAATTCCAGCCTGCCTGTTACAATGTGTGATCTCTAAACAACGTGTTACTCGTCATAATCACGAATTCATATTTTGCAATGCCATTTCCTCTCAATTTTTCCACTCTTATTCCATTCCGTAAAAAATTATTTTTGAAATTTCATTATATCATGCAAAACCAAATTATATGTACATCTCTTCGATATGCATACTCTCCTTTTCTTATATTCTCTGCCAAGCAACGTCAGTTAAACTAATACCCATTAATGCTTCCACAATTTATAAGATTTTTAACCATTCACAGCAGCCTTTTCTGACATTATGTTATCCTGGTGTCAAGTACTTGTAATCCAACACTATACAAAAGCACTTTACAACTCAGCACAACTAAAATAATGTAAAATGGGTCGCTTCCCCTGTGCACTACTTGCACCTCTAACCCGGCTAATTGCAGCAGATAAGCATTCACACAAATATAGATATTTTACGCGAGTCCATGATGTCACTTATAGTTGGCAAAAACTTTCAAAAAGTCCTTTTAAATAATTAATGTCAATTACTGGGCGGCAAGAGCGCGCAACTTGGCTCATCAGTAGCAACAGGAGGGAAATAATAGATGTGGAGTGGTGGCAATGAAAAAGCCCCAACGGTAAAAGGTGGATGCAATATGTGTGCCGTTAGTTGAAGGACTTTTCAAAGTGGCAACTTGACAAAATTAAAGCTGATAACATTCTGAGAAAAAGTCTTTTATGTATGTATGTATATAGTTCGCCCACAGAAAGTGGAGAGACAATGCCTGTCATAAATATTTTATAACATCAATTACAAAGCACTTAACTTGCATGAATTTAATACTCGAAAAGAAGTGAGACATTTGCGGCGCTTTGATTACTTTTCAGCTCTGCTCGCTGCGCTGCCCAAACATTCATCATACGCCATCGCGTACCCCAGCAACGCGCAAGCGGGACTGCCAATCATTTATCTTGTATCGCATACGTTCTCCAATATGCAGAGATTTATGTATGTGTTTGAATGTACATATGTGTATGTGTGTCGTATTGAAATAAGTTTGGGAATTTTTTGTTTGACTTTCGATTATTTTGTGTTGGCTGCTACCACGACCAGCCACCGAATTCAGCTACTAAGTAATCGCGCAAAAAAGTGTGTGTGTTTGAAGGCCAGGAAGCGCAGACAAGTGTCAGCTGGATAAATATCCATCAACACGATAATTTCAACGCCACCACCCCCACGATCAACCCCACTAACTGAAACAAAGTTTCTGCCATGCCTGTCGATACTCTGTCCCCTACCCTTACTCCAGGCTGTTTATTCGGTGAAAAAATATAAAGAACGCTGTTTTGGACCAACTAAAGTCAAGCATTGTGAGCAAGTCTTTTGGCTCGTCGATACATGCGACACCGATAGGCTATGATTTACTTTTGTGCAGATAGTAGATGGCGATGTGGTTGAAGGTCAGTGGCAGCAGTTTACCGAAAAATAAAAGCACAAAAAATAAATAATATAATAAAAATACAAGTCAAATGCGTAAATATGTCTGCGACCTTCTTATGTATAGTTGTTGTGCATTTAATTTTTGTTAAAGTTTCATTTTATGTTTCGTTACTGTGCTACCATACATATGTATTTACGTATCACTTCAACATCAATAAAATTCGCATATTTGGTATTTGAAAATATTTTAACTTTCAACAGGATTTTCATTTTTACTTATTTTTATTTTTACTTATATAAATAGCAGTTGTTCGATTCACCAAGAGTTAGTCAGTATTGTTTTGATAACAGCATAACATGAATAAAATAATGGGAGGTACTGATCTATTGACAGTTCAGAAACAATCATGACTTTACGAAAGCAGCCTCGCATTTTCTATAAATAATTACCTCTAATTTTGTTGTTGCTCTTACTTATCCATGAGTTGTATTAACATTAGAAAGCTGTTTAGAACTAATGTGGAGAAAAATGGTGAGTCGATGAATGCTAATATTTGCAACCAAAAATGGAGGTAAAAGTCAGAAAAAAGTATATAAATGGTTGCTTCCTATGTTCAGTTTTCGAATCTATTTCTGACGATAACATTTTTTTCCTTTTGAAATCTATTATCCTGATACACATTTTGTTTATATCTGTTGCTTTTGTATGTCACGGATTCATCTTTAGCGCCTTCTGGCTTGGCCAACTCGTCTGCTTTTCGTTGCCAAAAATGCTCCTGCGGCCGGGAACCCAAATTATGTACAAGTGGATTTGGCCAGTCAATGAGCTTAAAGCCTTTCGGCAATTGTTGATTACGCTGGAACTAGCCTGTGACCACGACAAAGGCAACAATGCAGACGGGCTATCCGTGTATATAGTTGCTTTCGGTATCCTCTCGTAGTTATTCAATAAAACATCACAGACCTTCTCTATATCTAGTACTTCCGCTTGGATAAAACTAGCAGTTTTTGGTACGGATTTTGAATGAGAGACGTGAATATTATTGGAGTATATAGCCGCCCCTACTCTACAGACCATTTTGGAGGACTTTGGAGGCTGTATCATCTTCACATACTAATCCTTTTCTCCATTCACGTCTAGAGGCCTTCGTTATCCGAATATGGCTATTGAAATCTAACTTTAGAAGATTAATAACAGAAGTTTATGATAACTAATATGACAGATGAAAGTAGCTCTGATGGTCTAAATATACCTTCATAAAACTCTCTTATTATCCAATATTAAATATAAGCAAAATGTATATATTTTTCATATCGCCAGTTGAAAAAGCTAATGCTCAACTTCTTTACGTATTTTTAAAGTAGACGTGAATAACATCGAGTTACTTCGTGATTGGACTGTTTTGGGTACCGGGCCATAGCGAAATTGCTAGAAACTGCAAAGCATGCGAGTATGCTAGATAAGTTTTCTATCTCACTAGTTGCAGAATGGGAATGAGTAGTAGCTCAACTGGCTTCTTGCAGTCGTGTAAGTAAGGTTCCAGCAACATAATAAATCGTAAAAGATTAAGTGAACTTATTGTCCTCAGTAAAGTTTCTTTTCGTTATAGGCGTTCTACCTGAACACTGTGCGATCGGGATTTATGCGGCAAGACGGAAAAGTGAACCAGATACCAGTTGCATAAGCAGCTTGGAAGTCGTTGAGATAGAATCATATCAACATTTAAGCATAAGATTTAGATGGATAGACGAGGATTGTACCGCGACCTTAATTCGATGGTGCCCATTCCTAAATCAAAACAACTCATCTAGCCCCACTTTATCAATATAACCCAATAAACTGCTAGGTACTAGATAGGTGATATGATCCCTATTGGGGAACTGCTATGCAGTCAATTAGCAGATGTTCTAGAGTTCCCAGTCGCAGAACCGGCAATTTGCGCTGAGCCCTTGCTTTAGTGGCCAGTGTAAAATGGGAAAAATAGCCTGAACTTGTCCTTACATATTTCAATACATTTACTGAGGTTGTAACTTTTCATTAGCAACTTGACATGGCGCATGCCTTGGAGTCAAAACGCTTGCATATATATTTCTCTACCTACTCCTTTTTCAATGCGGAGCAGTTTCTTTATAGTACGGGAATCCACCGCAATGAAGGGTTCCGGTCCAACCTTGTCAGTAGATGCTGCGCCGTGGGCGAACCCATCAGCTAGTTCATTCACAGCTGTACCTTTGTGGCCAGGTACCCAGATGAGTTACACTTGGTTACGTTCCACTAGGCTATTCAGCCGTTCACTACACTCTTGCACCAGTAGCAATTTGGTCTCATTGGCAGAGATTGCTTTAAGGTCCGCTGGTATGGTTATTCGTTCGTTGTGATATGTACCGACTTATGGCAAAGACTTCTGCTCGAAAAACGCTGGGAAAACTTTCCATAGGTATGGAGAGTTTGGTGCGTGGTCCTACGACTTCTGATGTTACATTTCTCTCCGACGTTTTCGACCCGTCGGTGTACCACTTGAGTGTACTACCGAAAGTGGAACCATTCCATTCAGCCTTTCTGCTAAGGGTAACCTTGAACTTCTTGGTGAAGTGTATCATTTTAGTAATGTTGTCCCTTGGGAGAAGAGCCAATGGTATTTCACCTCTTAACTCTTTCATCCGCAGGGATGAGATTATGTTACCTCTGGCACATCCTTCTGCTGTCATTTGTAGCGGTGTGTGTTTGGCTACATGACCGATTACTAAGTGAAGTGGTGTTAGCTCAAGCATGACTTCAAGTGCTGCCGTCGGACTAGTGCGCATTACACCCGACATGCAGATGTATGCAAGTCGGTGCAGTTCGATAGTTGGAGCTCTACCGAAGTCTGCAAAGCTTTTGAGGAACAAGCCACCGCCGCATGCGTGATTCATATCTACATTTTTTTCTCGAAAGTCCCGTCTTTGCTAGATCGAGACATTTAGACGCACAGATAAAATAGCGGAAATAGAAGTAAAGTACCTAAACATATTTTTGAGCACTTTGTGGAAACTAAAAGTCAGTATTATCTGAGAGCGATGGGCTCATTATAGCCCCTGTTACAGTTACTCCTGATGATAAAATAGTTCCTGCTCAGCCATTTAATCTAATCTTATTTTCAATCTTTCTTTTTTTCAGACTATCCTTATTTTTAACTTAATTTTTACAAAAATCAAAGTGAAAACTTTGTAGAATATAAGCAAAATTAAGTAAATAGAAACATTTAAGTATAACAGTTATGTTACGCTTTATTCACCTACAGCCAAATACGTGTTGCTTTGAGTCTCAAATATGTTCCCTGTGGGATTTACTAAGGCGACGAAACGTGCGACTTCATTCTTTGGGGCATATTTAGCTAACAACAAAAGAGATCTGCTTAAACGCAGCCACGAATTTCCGTTTTAAAGTGAAAGCGTTATACCAATACTATACCGTTATGTACTATAAGCAGTTAATTCGCCAAATGTCAGCGACCTCATCATCGAAATGTGAACTTCAAATTCATTTCAGAGGCGTTAAGTGAATGCAAAACTGAGTGACTCAATCACTGGCTGACAGACTTACTAACAGACTGACGGACTAACTGACTGAGTGACTACTAAGTGTGTTGCGAGTCAATTGTTGCTATTTGTGTTGTTGTCAATGATGAACTGCATATATACACACACACACACAAGTAAAGTCGTATATATTGGAGACCGGAAAAGGGCGCATTAGATTTATGCCGGCCGACGTGAGCTGCATACGATTATAAACACAATAAGGTGGCGTGTGTTTGTTCTACACTGGGCTTGCATAAGAAATAGCCGAGCAGACGACAATAAGCCGAGCGGTCGGTAACATAGCTAGAGAAGCAAGCATACAAAGAAACCATGGGGAATACCGATGGATATTTGGTCGGTTAACCAAAAAACCTAGCCGCCAGACACGCGCCGCATAAAAGCCAAAGCCGCAACTACCGTTAATGTACATACATACATACATACATCCATTGGTAACACCCTCATTTCGAACACATTTCACTCGCGACTCGCAACACAGAAGGGTTGCTGTTAGTGCAACAGCCAGCAGTGGCAATAAAGAAAGAGGAAACAACAGCGAAAGTGCTTGGAAGCTGCGACAACCGCACTAGTGTCGCATTGTGGAAGTTATTTCATATGCGGCAGCCAGCAACACACAGAGTTATTATCAGTATTGCTGTTTTTGTGCACGCGTCCTTGCCAGCTTTCAATAAAGCGAATGCGTGTGCAAATTTTTGATAGTCCAGTAGGAAAAACGGAACAAATTTTTAGTTTTTTTCATAATTTTGCAATGGAGAAAAAATCTGTTTACTTGTGATAGTCATGTTATCAACAACAGATTTCTGTACTGTGTTAAGTCTAGACATAAGGAGAAAGGCTGTTCCAACTGTTATTAGGTGAGAATGAAGGAGCGCAGGAGGCGGTTATAAATAAAGTTTCACGGAGTAATTGGGACCTCGGGCGTCATGCTGTTCGCACCATATATCGATATCGTCGCTTGTGCCACTTATAGAGCTGAAATATGGAAAAAGGCAACAAAGACGGTCCCGGGTGCATGATGCTTGTATGTTTGCCTGTATGCCGCACTGTTTCGACGGATGCTTTGCAAGTTTTTTTTAGGCGCACCCTCTCTTGACTTAATTTTTATATAGTGTGCTGTTGATTCAGGTTAAGAAGGAGCTTAAGTGTATCATTTCTGTGAAGTGTTTGAATTTTCGATGATGATATGGACAGTTAGGATTATTTAGGTAGGAGGAAACTTCTACATAAGAGAGTTAGATGTAGTGGGCAACACCATTGGGACAATAGTCCGTCCTAACGGTCGAGAGACTTATGAGTATGTTCGGGACGTTAGGTTTATTGAGATTATCCCAGACTTCTGATTTTGTCTGAGTCTGGGGCTCTTGCTAACGGGGCTTGAATGCATTTTTCCATCAGAGACGCCTAAATAATAGTTTTTGGGAAACGCGGGTCGAGGACTGGGTGGACATAATTGCAGAATACCCGATGTACTCGGACATTAGGGATTTGGGTGGTAGGGGGTTTAGCTGCACCGATTGACACTTGGATGTTAGCAGTGTGATGTCCACTAGTCGGAATGCCGAACTGTTAGGGTCCTACGCGCGTGAGTTGTTTAAGCGGAAGAAACTGGGAATTAGGGTTAGTTTATGTATGAGTTGTGTGTGCATGTAATGTGTGTATGGGGTCCAATCCCTGGTCACCTGTCCAGAGCTGTATGGAGGCTTTAGTGGTAGTGAACAACTGTTAAATTTGCTCTCGGAAATCGTTTGATAAAATATCACTCAATACAGACCTCAATAAAATTTCATATTTTTTCGAACTCTTTATCAAAAATGAGTGAAAAATTAGTATCCTTAAAATTTTGGAAACTTTGTTCCTCGAATTGCGGTAAAATTTTCAAAAATCCCATTACAACAATTTCCTAACGGGTATGTATCACACATTTTCTTAGCTACAAGTGGTTTGAGTTGAGCGGCTGTGGCGCATAAAATTCACACTAACATAATAAAGAGCTCAACGACACTTAAATTGAATGCCACACGACTCGCCAGCCGCCCCAACCATCGCCACACCTATCATCTCTTCTACTTGATGACGGTCGCTTTGGTGTGAATAAGGTAATGATTTTCTCAGTTTCAGCCCTTTGTTTTCATTTCAGTACTTTCCAACTGCATTGCGCCCACATCGCCTTTACTTGCTACACGGCACAGCGGTTGTGGAGTTACTACCGTTCCTCACTGCTCTCCTCGATCCACCAATTTTTGAGTATTTATGCTTTTATTATATTTGTTATTGTAGTAGAGCTTTGTTTTTGTTTTGTTTGCGCGGTCGTAAATGAAATTAACCCTCAAACAAAAAGGCAAAATCATCGTGTGCATGTGTTTATGTGTGTGTGTGTGTGTGAAATAAAATCAGGTTGAGAATTTAATTTGGCGCAAAATGATACACCAAAACATTTCGAAAAATACGAGGGTGGTTTTCTGACTCTAAATGAAAGCAAATTGGAGTGATGACTGACAAGTGGCGTTATTGTTGTTGTAGTTGCACAAACATACGCACATATATATATGTGTGTCTTCAAAGCACGTTTGTCGGCCATTGAAGTGTGCCGGAGTGGCGTGAAGTGGTGTGGAGTGGATGACACAAGTTGACATTGAGAGGCACTTCGGTAATGGCCTCAACGTCATAAATGGACACATTTTCAAATTTGCACTTATTTTTTGACTTTCCTCCCTTATTATTGTTCTTGTAAATTTTGATGGATATTTTGGCATTGAAAAGGGCACAAAGTGCATATATTGGATATATAAAATTTACTCTCACGCATTGTTTATAACGAACCGCCTTTACTTTAGGTGAATTTAATGGGAGATTTTGGAAAAGTTTTGATTTTATGATTTTTCGCACGACAACTGACCTTCTACAATATTTTAAGCAATTTATTTGCTTTTTATTGCGTGTTCAACACACGCATACCATATATTTTTTGCGATTTTGATTTCAATTGTTGTAAAATCAATATATTAATAGACGACCTTGCAATGCTCAGGGTGAAACAAATCCTTGAGAAGTCTGACATTTGATCAATTCATTTTCATCTTCAACGATAAACAAGAAATTTATTTTCACCATATCCAACAAAGTATTACCAATGAAAATAATTTTCTTTTCGATACGGTCCATGCTCAACCAAACACATTTTTTACTCTTGCAACATGTTGCTACAGAGCATTATTGTTTTGCTGCATAAGACTTACAACCGTAAGTCTAACCTAAAACTAATCGAGATCAATACAGATATATAAATATTCCGGTGGCTGTCTGTCTATCCTTGCGTCCGTCCGTGCAAGCTGTAACTTGATTAAAAATTGATGGTGGCACTGCCCTCTAATAGCTTTAATGTACAGATCTCCTAGACCACTGCAGCTAGAGTAGCCAAATTCGCTTAAGACAATTTTTATGAGAACTATTACCAACAGTATGAAAATGGATACAATTGGTTGTTAACTTCGCCCACTACCCATACAACGGTACTGCTTAAAACTACTTAAAGCGCTATAAATCAATAACTAAATACGCCAGAGATATTAAATTTTATGAGAGGTGTTTGATATGAACCGGTAGGCGTGGCACCGCTCACTTTTAGGTGAAATCACATATCTCCAGACCCGCCCAATCGATTTTAATCAAATGTGGTATATGACATTCCTCTAATTTTTATGTCATAGTGTGAAAATGGGTGAGAAGGGACTACAGCCACGCCAACTTCTCATATAGCACAATTTTAAATTCCTTTTGAAAGTTTCATTTTCCAGTATACAAATCAACAATTAATTAATATATGTGGAGAAAGCTTTGTACGAATACTGATTTTGAGATGTGTTTCTTTGCGACTGAAAATTGCGTAAATCCAATCAAAACAGTGGTAGATTACCTAATATGTGGAGAACAATATCAAGAGTTGACTTTTCACTCAGAACTTTGTGTAAAAAATCGGTGAAATTGAATAAATTTTTCTCTTGGCCCCCATATACCCTATATAAAGGTTTTCAAACTTCTAAGTTACTTTGTACGGCATATATCAGCAACCAACATGTGAGTTGTCTCAATGAAATTGAAAAAGCGTGGTTTTTTTATGTCGGAAAATTGAATAAAATTGTATGATAACTCTCCCTAGACACCTTATAACTAACAGGCCTTATCTACTTTAAGGTAATTTCCTAGTTTTAATCCTTGCAAGAGTATAAAATGTTCTGTTATACCCTAACTTAACTATTATTTAATTGTTTCTATTTATGTTTCAAATTGTTTGGAGTGTGAGATTGTCATATTAGTTTCAGCCCACGGCTTCCGCTGAGCCCTTTTCTTGGGGATGTGTAGCAAAAACCGATATGTAGGGATTCGTAAGTATAAATCTAAAAGCTTAGGTCTATTTAAGGGATTTGAATAAAATATGTAATCCTCTGAAATTAAATGATTTCGTTTAGTTAAGCTAAAAACAGAGTTTTTAAATTTCCAAATTAAGAGATCGGACGTTTCAGGTGTATGCCCTTAAATCGATAGCCTTAATACGTTTGCAGTGGTCGTCATCAAAAGAGGATCTTATCCGAGACTGTTGTGTCCTTTTAATCATGTGGACGTCTCGTGTCCCAAGTCCAGCGCACAACCCTAGCGAGGGATGTTTCGCTTTCTCACCTTAGCTCGCCTTCAAACGAATGTTTTATGCTAACCAGAGGATACTTGGTCTAAGGCCGGTCGTGAGCTGTTTGAGCTATATTAAAAAAAATTTTCTGGCCACTATATATTTCGAGATAATTTGTAGGTATTGCGGGATTGTGGAACTGTTTCCTACCATATTAATTGAAAACTAGTCTATCAGCTGTTGAGATATCAATCTGAAATTTTGCACACGGCCATTTCTCACCAAGAAGCTGCTCATTTGTCGAAATTGCCGATATCGAACCACCATTTAGCTTCAATGCAAGCTGACCTTTCAACTTAAGTCCCCATTCGAAAAACTTTTTTCACTAGATTGGTGCATGAAATCATTGTCTAAGATACCGCTACATTCTTCGAACAAATTGATCAAATTAGGGCAATATAGTATATAGCTGCCATACAAGTTGAACGATGAAAATAAACTTCAAGTATGAAAATCTTTTTATTTGTCGAGTTATACTCGGGAAATGTGGCATGGATTTCTATCCAGGTTAAGGCTACAGTCTACGAAATTTTTTTCCAGATCGGACTTCTACAGAATATAGCTGCCATACAGACTGATCGATCAAAATCAAGTCCTTTTAAGCGAGATTTTTTTATTCGACAAGAAATCTTCGAAACTTGGATTATGAGTTACGTTCTTTGTTGTATTTATAAACATAGTTGATATATGAAATGTATCTGTAAAGTGAAATATAGCTGCTATGAAGCCACTTTAATCCTTTTTTTTAAACAATTTCTCCAAATTAAAGACAATTTAGGAACACCTTCTACCTCTTCTTATATTTTATAATAATTTTGTAAATGCTTGTTAAGGCATTTTATGTAATCACACTTCATAAATACCGAAGAATTTTGAATTTCAAGTAAACGCTAGAGATAAACAACAAATGCTGTTTCACAGCGCAAAAGCTTGTGAATTTCAAACGCAAAGGTGTGTAACAATGGTGTGTGGCGCCTCGCATACAAAGAGCACAATCCAAAAACCAGAAATCAGTTAGTTGCTGACAGTTAGCAGCCACCAAAGTAACTGCAATAAAAGGAATGAGAAAATCGGTAGTCACAACAACGGCGCAGAAGCAGCAATTGCAGCGAACGATGCTTCGTACAAGACAATAGAGTCGCCAATAAAGCAAAGAACAGAACAATTGCACCATTGAATTGCGTTTGTGATGAACAAGTGAAGTATTTAAGAGCACAAAAAGTACACACACACACACACAGATGCGCTCGTGCAGGCATTCAATTATGCCACCCACACGCCAGTGCCAGTCAAACAATGCTGACGCGCCGCGGCAGTGCACAGGACCACTGCCCAAACCACAGAGGCTTCGTGATGCGCCTTTGCATGGCCATTCTGAGGTATGTCTTGCAGTCGGCTTGACTGGAGGGAGCTTACCTTTTGCAGGTTGTATTGCACCGACAGCGCCCACACTCGTGCCGCCGATGTGGGAATGTTGGTTACTTGCCGCCGACGCCGTCGACGTCGTAGCCGCATTTGTTGCACCCACGCCACTCACGCCGCCATCTACGGCACCTGCTGCCGTCGTCGTCGCTGTATTTGCCGCCACAGTTGTGTTGTTGCCAATTGTAACGTTTATGGCGCCGCCAGGGTACTCCATGCCGAGTGGCCGCCTGCGCTCCGCACAGCCAACACCAACACTATTCATGCTCATCTCCTCACTGTGGCGTGGTTTCTCATCGTCCGAGGCCAGCGCGTCCTCATCTTCGTCTTCGGTGCGATTCTTTGGCTCCCAAGTCATTTTGTTGTCCTTTTTGAGGCGTCGGCGCGCATTCGCAAACCACGTGGACACCTGTGTCAATGTCATTTTGGTGATAATGGCCAACATGATCTTCTCGCCTTTGGTCGGATATGGATTCTTCTTGTGCTCACTGAGCCAGGCCTTCAGCGTGGCTGTGGATTCACGCGTGGCATTCTTACGCCGCGACGCTAAATCATAACTGGCGCCATAACTGCAACGAAACGAAATAAAATACCATATAAATAAGAAACATAAATAGTGTAGAGGCGAAGGTGAAGTGGAAATGTTGAGAAAATTAAATACTTTGACTTGTTTATTGGTTCAATTGCGTGGCGCATTGCTATGCTTAAGTGACGCAAAATATGTGCAGCCCCCCCTCAGTGCAAGTTGCAACAACAAAAACGCATCTGCCAAGCGTTAATGGGTTAATGTGCACAAAAATAGCGCCAACATAATTCAAAGACGGCAGCGTGCCCCAGCGCAACTTGCCACGAGTGATTGCGCAATCGCAAAGGAAGGTGCGCTCTCCCCCCCCGCTGAATGTCCCATTAATACTGTCGCTCTACAACGCATTTGCTTATTTATGCAACCTAATGTGAGGTGCTCTCGGTTGCGCCACACTCAATGGGCCTGGTTGACTGAGTCCCATTTCAGTGGGCAACACAGCTTTAGGCCCTGCAACAACGCCGCAAATAATTCATGACTTTATTAGCCGACATCATTTCTCGCTTACTTATGTATATGTCCACCACTTGCTGCTCTCCATTCCATCGCAATTGCACTGGATTTGGTGTATTGGTAACGCAGTTGTTGCAACATTTGCCACCACGTCTCCAGACAGCCGTGAAGGCGACGGCGGGCGGTCGCCGCCGCTCAGCAGGTGTTTGTTGTTTTGATGTATTCTTTCGTTCTCGTCGCCATGACACTTTATTTATATTTGGGAATTGCGCCAGCAGCAGGATGCCGCTTATGGATTGCACTTTTTCGCGTGTAGGAGTTAAGTGAGAGAGAAATGTGGCAGATGGAATTGTAATGTGGTGTCAATGTTAACTGTGTTAACATATGAGCTTGTAAAAAGTGCAATATTCTTTCCATATATAGTAGTTAGGTGCCTATATGACTGGGATTTCAGCCTTAAGACTACAAAAGTAAGATCCATTTGTTCACCTGAATTATAATATTAAACATAAATTAGCATCCCTAATCTAACTTATTAAAGGAAAAAAAGTCATCGAAGTCGATAAGGAAGGACTTTTCGTAATATATAGCGATAATTCTAATAGCTACAGGATTGGTTACGTTACATGGCTGATCGGTAATCGCACGTGGACTGGTATATGTAGTCATTTGAGCCAAAAGGCTTTTGCGATTGCAAAAGTACAAATGGTGCCCCAGCGTTGGCCAAGCTTCCGCAAAGCCCAGCTATTTATTAGTAGAACACAAGAGGATACGGCAGCCGGTGCCCGCTCCCATTCAACCGATAATGATTCTAGAGTGCCTTTCCTTGCTAGCTCATCAGCTTTACAATTACCTGCGATTTAGCTATGACTCGGCACCCATACCAGTTTTATCACAAAGACACTCAGTGCTATTAACAGCGATGTTAGGTACTCCTCGACCAACCCTGAACGCACTGTAAATGAGTTAAAGGCTAGTATCGCCGCCCTGCTATCTGAGTGAATGGTCACTTCTCTAAGAAGATCGCACTCTGTAGCAGCAAATCTACTGCTACCATGATGGCTGCAACCTCAGCTTAGAAGACAATGCAATAGTGAGAAAGTCTGAAACTGGACTAGAGCTCTCTATTGATAGAGAGACCAACCTTTCCCCCAAACTTTGACACATGCGTAAAGAAGCTCACTGCCCCTCCCTTCAAATGACTTCTTCCCATCCATAGCTCCCTCGTCGGTATATGGGCAGAGAACGAGCCGCCAGAGTTCGGTTTGGCAACTCCATGTTCTAGAGGATCTACAAGTAGTATGCAGTCAGATTCTCTGAGTCTGATAGCAACTTTCACCTCCATACACCTTCCGTCTACAGCACATGATGGCGTTAAGTGCCACGGTTGGAGTGATCTTGGTGCAGCATACTTTGAATAAGCAAACAACGCATACATGCTGCAGAGCGCCGCCCGTTGAACACTCTCGAGTTTCTTGGCAAGTGTGGTCTTTTCTAAAGCCCTTCACCACTTAAAGATTCCATAGAACATAATGGGCTTGAATATGGTGTCATAGAGCCACAGGACCACTTTCGGTGGGAGACCCAACCTCTTGCCAATGCACCTCCACGGCAGTATAGGGCAATCGATGCTTATTTTGTTCTCTCTCTTTAATATTCGGCTTCCATGAAAGCTTCCTATCCAGGATGAGCCCTAGATGTTTCCAGTTTCATTTACTTTTTTTTTTAATATCCCACGTCGTGCGATAGCTTACGAAGGGTGCCAGGTGCACTGAGTCTGACTAATACGGCTGCGTTGAATACAGTAGTGATTGAAGAGTGATTTTATACAGTTTTTTAAAAATCTGAAACGATCTGCTGTTAGTAAACTGTATTTTCACAACTATATGCGACGTAAGCTTAGTTGAAACCGGTCTCAAGATAATCTAAACAAAAGTAAAAATCAAAACCCTGTAAGCCAGTTGTCGGTTAAACCATTGGTTAATTACCCAAAAGCGCTACCAAATAATTCTGTTGAAGTTTCTAAAAGTTTATTAAAGCCGAATCGATAATTCTGTCTGGAATTCTTTTCTATTATTACTATGAGCAAAAAATGGTAAGACTTTCATTATTTCATAATTTTAAAGGTCTTAACTTATTCTTCAAAATTAATGTTGTCTCCCTCAAAGTATTCCCCCTTGGTCCGAATACACATTTGCTAACTTTTTTCCCAATCCACGTTTAATAGCTTCAATTAACTCAAAACAGTCTCCCGCAGCGGTCCCTTGAGTTTGCTGAATTAGCAGAAGCCACGCGGAGCTAAATCAGGTGGATACGGTGGTTGAGGCAAGGTATGGGTTGAATATTTAGCTAAAAACTCACGAAGAATCAGTTCAGTATGCAATGGTACATTGTCGTGGAGCAAAAACTAAGAGTTGTCTGCCCATAATTCAGCAGTTTTTCGCAAAAATTTTGGAGCCAATAGTGCTCTTACTTTTCTTAGGCTCAAATGATTTTTCAAAATAGTTTAAACTGATTCTTCCGGCAAACAATTATCACCGAAGACCTTTTACAACATTGTGAACGCTTCGGCACCAGAAATTTAATTCCGCACACGAAATTTAATGAAATATATTTGTTGAATAATTTTACTCATCGTAAAAATCAGCAGTGATACAAACTTAAATTAAAAGTTCTTACTATTTTTAGCCTACAGTGGTAAGTGAATAATATCCCATGAGAGCTATTTGAAGGCGACACTATTAATATTATATAAACGAATGAATAAATAATTTGTGTTTAACAAAAAACGAAAATTAGTGTTATATAAAATATACCAAATTATTAGTTCTAGGTCCTGAGAGTGGTTATACATATACAATAATATACGTATTAAGCAATGAATTGGATCTACAAAAGAAACACTAATAGGGGTACACACTCTATCGATAACATATAAATTATTACCACATTTCCTCCGATTAATTCATTTATGTATTAGTATGCACGACATTGAGATAATCGTATACTATTGGACTTTAAATTGTCCTTCCACAATATTTGCACTAATTTACTTATGTAACTCAATGAAATAATCCGAGTATCACGCTTGTATACAGTAAGTGAGTAAATACAGTAGAGGGTAACGCATAATATTTACCACTTAATTTTCGCAAATAAAAGAGTCATTCGGGTAATTTTTCATCGAACGCCCCGAATATTAACACGTCTCATTGGGGAAGCACTTGAGGGTGTAATACAAAGCAAATAAAATAAATCAAATCAGTGCGCAGCCAATTCAGGGCACTTCAGGCCATGCCAAAGCAGTCAACGGCATGCCGAGCATTGCCTTGACGTGCCACAGCGTTACGTACTGTTTATGCCACACGGGCGACGCAGCATGTGAGGCGCATTGCAGCGCATTCAGTTTGTGAAATTTCCACATGTTGTTTGTTGTTGCTGCCGTTTTTATTTTGTTGACTATTTTCGGTTTTCACGCGGCAAAAAGTTTTGCCAACCAACAAAATTTATGCGCGCACGTCATTCATGCCTCACCGCTGCCCCGCCGCACTTTGGCCGAATCAGCGCTACGCATGATCCCTTTCGCAAGGCACTTTATTGCATGCGTATGCATACATGTGTGTGGCATGACACCCTTAGTGCATGTGGCAGGATGGGTGGGGGGGAGACGGCTGGCACACCAAAGCAAATAATTCATTCGAAATGTGAATGAAATGGAATAAAATAAAATCATTTACAAAATTATTCGGTGGGCAGGGTACGTTAGCAGCAGTCCACAAGCGGAGGGGTGTATATGAAATTTCAGCGTCTCACATATGCGGATAGTACATGTATACAAAAGTATGTGTGTGACCTTGATAAGCGTGGCTCAGATTTTTGCTCTCCAACACTTTCATGATTTCCAAAAACTTGTTCATACATACATGTTAAAGTTAATGCATGCACATACAAACGCACACATATGAAAACTAATCGAAAGGGTGTCATTATTTCCTACTTTGCAACAACACCCGATCGGCGTGCCGCTTGAGTGGCGTGAGCGGGCGCAAATAAAACGCGCTCACGCTCTTCACATACATGTGTAGCGCTCGGCTGACTGATGAATTATTGTGACAGGCCGCAGAAAACCTATTAAATTTGCGTCTAGATGGCGCTACTTAAATTTGTCAAAATGTCTTTTTTACGCGCCCAACGCTCAGCGCGCAACCGGTTTTGGTGTGGTCGCTGGCAAATGTGGAATTGGATACTCGCACGCACACTCATAGCTCACGTGCTACGATGGCAAAAGCCTCAGCAGCAACAACAACAATAACAATAAATGCGAACGCGAAACTTTGATTGATATCGAAATGTCACGCAGACGCGCATGTGGCTAATAGGCCCTGCGGTTTCAACCATTTGCTATTCTACCATTCGTTCGCCTTTACCATTTACCATTTGCTTTGTAAGCGAATTGATTTCGGCTCTTGTATTGGCCACCATTTGTACGCGCGAAATTATTGTGTGAAAAATTAAATCCGCTTAGCGCACAGCTGCTACGCTGTTAAGGCATTTTCTAAATCTAAACATATAGTATGTATATGTACATACACACATATTGTATGTTCGTAGCAAAAGTCCATATGTGATTTTGGTTACTTGGACATGCGGTTGACAAATTTCGGTGTTTTATTTGGCTTGTAGGTCTAATGCATATGTATGATTAAGGAATAAATGAACGCGGGCAGATTAATTGGCTTGGCTCGTGGATCGTTACTAGACAATTTCGCTGTCCAAAATAATATTTGTTTATATAAATATTTGTTCTTTTTCAGGTTCTTCTATGTTAAATAACTGTGGACTAGGTCGAGTTATAATAGTTTGGTTTTGGAATTTATTCCTCTGAAGATTCAAAATTTAACAGATTCAAAATTAAAACTGACTTTATTGGGCATAGTAGCAATGAAAAGTGTGATGCCGCTGTGGATAACTTAGATTAAAGATTACAAGCAAAGGCTGTTATCAATATGAGTTTTATAATACTACTGTTACCAAAAAGTATTAAGACTTTTTAAATTCTTGCGAAAACTCATTCGTCGAAATATATTTGTTCTAGGATGGTATGACTGTCAGTGATATGTATGTCAAATGCTATACCAAAAAAAATCATAGTGTTTCTTATAAGCTTATCTTTCTGAAATGAATGAATGATGAGTGAAATTATTTAAGGTAGTAGTCTGGTAACTTCAGTTCAACAAATCGAAAAATATTTTTTTGCTCAATTTGAAAGTACAATGTCTTGAGAATATACTGTGACAATACTCAGTCAGACTGAAATTCGAAATATTTCGGGAGTTATAACGAGTTTCCTAGAGCGCCTCGGAGTCCTCTCTCTCGGAGTTGTTGAACTTTAAACGCGTTTTTCTCAAAACATTGCTTTTCAGGTCGGTCCGAGTTCTAACTTTTTTTCTACTGAACCGATTGCTTTCAAAACAGACTGTTCTACACACTTATAGTTCTCGTCGGAACTAACAAGAATTTTTTTCACCCCTATCTTTTTATTTTACAACCCTTTCTTTGCCAAAATAAAAGGACCTTTTTCAAAGTCCGCCATTTTGTTATTTACCATTGAAATTTAACTTCTGTAGAATGACATGTCTATAGATTAAGAATAAACAAAAATATTTGATTTCAGATAACATCAAGAGCCATAATCACCCGGACCACCCACGTCCATTTTTTTTTTTGAGGTTCCTACTTCGTGTGACTTCTGGCTACTCAGGAAACTCAAAACAACTGCTCCGGGAAACCCGTTTTGGGGACAATTGAAGAGATGAAACGAGAATCCCCAAACGCATTGAAGGCTATTCCGCAAATTAACTTTGAAAACTGTTTCGAGGACTAGAAAAAACTTTGCTAAATGATACTCGGGCCAAGGGGGATTACTTTGAGGGAGACGACAAAAATTTCGAAGAATATGTTAAGAATTATAAAATTATGAACAAAGTTTAACAATTTGTTGCTCATAGTGGTCATCGAAACACTTGTCAAGCTCAATTTTTGGCATAGCCTTTAGCTCTTTCAGCAATTTTTATCTGTCTTGCAAAGCGACGGCCCTTTAAGTTTCTCTTTATTTTTGGAAATAGAAAAATCATACGGATTCATGTCTAACGAATATAGAATTTGGTCGGTATAATATTGTTTTGGGCACGAATCCACGAACATGCAGCGAAGTGTGAGCTTTTAACAAATGAAAATCGCCAAGCTCAAAAAAGCAGGTCTAATCTTAGTGGCTGGTACAGATAAAGTAAGCATTGAAAACAGCTGAAAATTTTATCGTACTTGAGGGGCATGCACATTTATCGACGTAATAAAAAAAATTGCACAGTTGTGTCTGAATATACACTTATCTTCTGAGTACAGTTTGCATTTATAGTACATTGAGATGGCTTTAATAACCTGTTTATACATAAAAAATATAGAATTTTGTTCTAAAAACTTAGATTTCTAGCAGTTATGTGATTGTGTCAAAGATTTTAGAAGTTCTTCTAGTATTGAAATACATTTTATTTTCATAGTTTAACTATTAAGAATACAGTAGGATTCTTAGAAATTCAAATCGTTTTCGGACATGTAGGTCTTTTGCCGATCCGGTATCCTAACTGGTTCGGTCGGAACTGCTTTTTTTCAAAATGATAGTCTTGATTTCCCATTTTTCTACTGGACCGATGTACCTAAGGTATTTAGAGAATCTTCTTTATAGATAACGTCTGTATTTGAAACTATCGATATTTTCAAATTTAAATTTTGATTATGTTTTAAAAATTCGAAACAGTATAAAAATGGTACTACAATTTCCCTGTTTCTTCCAAACTTTTCCGTAGAACCAGATAGTTCGACATTATTTCGGAATAATGTCTTTTTTTCTTTCGGATTACCAGTAAGGTTGAAATCGTGGGTAAGGTCACGTGACATTTTTTGAGAGCCCCACTTCATCAGCAGTTAACCTTTGGAATTTTTGACTTTTTTATTTATTGATTGTTTCCTGGTTTCTTGTACTTAATGCTAATAAATAATTTAAAAAAGGGTAGTAAAAATATTAACTGCTTTATTTAACGACATTTCAAAAATCAACTGAACTGCCTCTAAACTAAGGGAGTATAAACTAGAAAAGAGGAAATACGTCATAGTTTACAGTAATTAATGTTCCAATCAAACACATCCAGAACAGGCCACTTTTGGCAAATAGAGGAAGAATTGTTTTCCATAAGGAAACTTGTAAGGAGGATCTTATGCACCCATCTTTTAGTTAGTTTGGACCTGGCATGGAGTGATGACTATCTGTCTGCTCCTGTCTGTAGCGAATCAATTTGCTGATGAAAAATTAACTTAAAACGAAAATCGGTTCCCTCAATCTTTTGCCAATAGGGACGAGGGTTCTATGATAGGAGCATTATAGAATCACCATCAAAATGCAGAAAATTAGCGAGCATGCACCTTTTTAGTTTAAATCGGATTATTCTAACAAGACTAAAATGACAAAATAATTTGTGTACCGACACCTACAATCACGCTGCGGATATTATCGAAAAGAAAAGAAAAAAAATTAAAATTAAAATTAAAAATGAAAAAATAATTTTTAATTAAACGGTGTATTGATAAATTCAGAACACTGATATAGAGTCAACATAAATCCATTAACTTGAAAGAACAGGTGGTTTTAAGCGTGCAGGTTTCAATGGTTCAACACAATTTTCGGAGTTGGTCTTTTAGTCTGCTGTTACTTGATTTCTACACAATTTGGTTTCTATTTTACGAGTATAATGCACAGACATATTTTGGAAAACCTTTTGCCTTCATATCGATCAATGCTTCTTGTTTTGTATCTCAACACCGCACCCAAGGCTTTCTTCGTCTTCCAAGCGAAAATCAATACGAATGCAACCAATATTCAACCAATATTCGCCCAGCAGATTTCCATTGTCGCAACCATGGATCGGCTTACTGTAGCGGATAATGAACACCCTCATAGACACCGCAGATTGTACACAGAAAATGCTCTGTGAGAATGAGAGTATCTATGAAGACCCGAATGAGTCCATTCGCCGCACAGTTGGAGCTGTGCCATTCCTGCCTAGGCGGTCGTTTGCCCCAAATAATTTTAATTTTTATTTGATATGCCACTTATAGTATATTTAAATCGCATATATGTAACTTAAATCACTTTCCTTTTCAAAAACAACAAATTTGTCACAATAAGATAAAATAAATTTAAAGTCTATGACAAATTGCTGCGAAGTAAACTCAAACAGAGCCATTAGTCTCGAGCAAAGGATATGGCGTACGCGAGAACACGTGCCTGAACATTACCGCCAGCATTACCGAGATAAAAATTACACTAAGGAAACATCATTTGGCATATTACAGTTCCGCATACAATTCAAAAACAATGAGGCAACAGTTCAAGTGGCAGACAAGTGCAAGAGATTTGCGATTTTCCTAGCGGATAACAACAGCAACGCGAAAGTGAAGTATTTATCTCAAGGGCATTAAACAAAATATGTAGAAAAAAAATGAAAAAGTGTGTGCAAAAAATAAAAAGATATGTTTTGCTGCTAGCTGGCAAAGAATGGAAGACAAGTGTATGAAAAAAATTTCAGTTTCAACGCTTGGGGCACTGTGCTCACTGCCAAACTGCCTGCGTGGCTGTCTATCTTGGCCTGCTCGGGATGCACAAGTATGCCGTAGAAGTGGGTGGAGCGGCGGGGGCGACCGACATGTATCGATGACTGATTGATGATGAAGATGAGCCATGTAGAAATCTACAGTCGATACTTTGCGCAAAACTTTGTCGTTAAAAACGCTCCCCCGGCTCACATTCCCTGCGCTGTCGAGGAGTCTGTGAATTGCGACCAAATGCGAATTACTTATTCATACTATATGTTGATGATGAGTTGAGGCAGCAGATGGGCTGGGGGAAGCGGGTGTACATACGTCATGTGGCAGGAGAAAGTGGGTGGAGTTGCACAAATTATAGCAAACAGAAAAGCGCACACAAATGAGTGCCATTTTACCAAAGCAGCTGTGCGCAGAGCTATACGCTCTTCAGTTTTTATATGTGTGTGTGTGTGTGTTTAAGCGTGTCTTCATACTTTTCATTGACTGTGATAGATACTGACACGTTTGCGGGACGGAGTTTGTGTATAGATTGGACTTCAATCGATGCTGCTGGCTGATAAATCACACATTTTCGCTGATCAAATCAATCTAATTGACATCACTCAAAATGATGTGCTGGTGGAAAAATGTATCGTCAGTAGAATAGAACATACACACACTCCGTTCGACGGTTATAAGAACCACAACGAATACTTCATATATATGTATGTAGTATGTATGTAATTTCACACGATGAGTTCGTTCAGTCATTTATTTAGTCACTCTGTGAACGGCTCTGTGGGGGCTGTTCCAGCTGCAGCGCTCTAGTGGCTGTGCCTCCCAGCTTCCCCCTCCGCTCAGCGCTTGCTTTTGCCAAATATGAATGGATGAGTTGCGTTTCGTCTCCGCTGGGGTTGCGCTGTCATATAGAAAATGGCGTAGCAAAGGCAAAAGCGAGTAGAGCTGTGCGTGTTGAGGAGGAAACTGAAACGGCTTTGAGGAGATAATGTATCTGTTGTTAGTTGGGTTGAGTGCAATATACGCATTGCTGGAATTTCTAGTTGGCTGTGATTTATTTCAATGAAAGTTGCCACCCACTCATCGGTCGGTCTACAGCGCTCAGTTGCTGGCTGCTTTATTGTTGAGCGCTTCATCAAAATGCCTCATGCGAAAATGCAAAACGAATGAAATGCAAATATTGCGTCACAGGCTGCAAAAACAACGGTGTACAGCTGGCGTTACGCCCAATGCGGAGAAAACAACAATAATAAATGGAAGAAGGAAATTTCGAAAGCTTTTGTGAAAATCACCAGAGGTTTTGCGGTTGGTATTAGTGCTCTCTTAAAGTGGTCACACAGCAATTCGTAATCACATAAAACAGGTAACTACCTCAAGATGCAATTCTTTGTTGGGCTCTGCTTAATAGCTAAAGTTTAATTATGGCATATTTACTTTAAAATTAATTTTTCTTCTATCTCAAGATATATTCGATTGGATTTAAATACTTCTTCACTATTTTAGGAAGAGGTCCGCTTTTTGAAGGAATTTTATAGTAAATATGCTCTAGCTGAGAACGCGTTAGAGCTCATGATTTTAGCTTGGAAGACGAAGACCTCCCTGTTTTGCTGAAATAATTTTGAGATAAAAAATTTTAAGCATAAATCGATGAAGATTGTTGTCAAACACGCTAGAAAAAAAGTCGTTTCGGCATCGGATGGTGAGTGGTGATGAAATTGATATATTAAGATACCCCCAGGCAAAGAACAAATAAGGAAGGGCCGAGCTCGGGTGTAACCGACTCCCTTATAATACTCTGGCTGCAGTGTAGATATTTTTGCAAGCATAATTTTGAATATCCAGAGATTCTGTCAGCAAAAAGACCTGGGCGGTGTAGGTTTACAGGCTCCAACCCCCCATTACATTGAAAATGATGAGATGATGAAGGAGAACTGAACAGTGAAAAAAACGAACGCTACCTACTTTCATGAAAACAACGAAAAAAAGACTCCAATTAATCGTAAAAATTACCTAGTAAGACACCTTCACTTGCCCAAGGACCATGTTGAGCTACAACATTTACTGGCTTCAAAAACAAAAGCGTGGTTGTACGTGATCGAAAATGCTTGCACTCAAATTCGTAATTAGAACACCACATAGAAGTGGCAAATTTTTCTTTCAGAGATACATTCGGCCCCATGTTGCAAGACTGGTTAAAAACAATATGGAAAACCCCCTGCAGGGAAATTTTACCTCACTTGCCTCATAGTTCAAACTTTGTCGTTTCTGACTACCATTTATTCCGGTCGACGCAGAACGTCTCCACTGAAATACATTTCACATAAAACAGAATATCTAAAATTGGTTCAATTAATTCTTGGCCACCATACCGGCGTGATTCTTTTGGGATTTGTAGGTTCTAATTGCCAAAAAATGAGAAAATATTGTAGTTTCAGATGAGCAATACCTTGAATAATAATATTGTATATGTTTTTCGAAAATAACCGTTTTTTTCTTGTTTACTGGTAATTTTAATATCTAGTAGCTTACATAGATTCCGACTAGGATAATCATCTAGAAAAAATATGATTATTACTTCTTATTGTAGCGAAATTTATTTAAAAATAGGTTAGATTAGTCTGGTAGGCCAATAAGCCACGCATAGACCAGATTTTGTGCTAGACGACACCAGATGGACTTCAATTCCGAAGTTCTTTAGGATGCCTGAGCTTGACGCTAACTACAACAAACTCTGTGGCCTCACTATATATACCTCGTCCAGTGACTCATACCGTGGGCATATGCATACAGCGTGGTAAAATGCAGAACTAGAGCACAAAAGGTGTTCTATTGTTTTCCTGGTGCCTCGCTTTTAACATTTTCTTCAGTCTTATCGATCTGTCAGCCTCATTCTGCAAGCGTATGCCGGCACCAGACAGTAACCAGTTAGTATTTCGATCATATTCCTACAGTCCCTTCTATCGAGTGCTAGCAGGAATTGTTTACACATGACTTTGCAAACAGGTAGCCTCTATCTAGATCGTCGTATGGAAAATGCAGGGATTTTTCCATGTTGGTCACTTTTTCGGGTATTAGTCGAATACCATTCTTGGCAATATCGCCACTATCTCATTGCCCTCGATGCCTTTGTGACCTGTCACTCAGTAGAACTGAAGTTGCTTGCTTCTGGCAATTCTTTCCGCTACTTCCCTTCTTCCCAAGACATTTCTGGTATATATACGAAACGAGGCTACTGCCTTGATTGCTGCTTGGCTGTCTACGTAGATGTTGACTCTGGCCTGCAGCCTTATTGTAAGGTAATGCTTAATCTAAATTGGTGGAACATTTTACTTTCTGAGATCATAAGCTTCAGGTTTCGACAGTTAAAAACTCTCTTACCTATCATGAGAAGACAAACACCATTCAAATGTGCTTTCCGTCGGTAGGGCGGTGAAAGATAACTGTTGGCTTTGTTACAATTGTTATTATTGTATTGTCAGCACAATAATTTTTAAAGTACTTTAACTTACATAGACTAAATGTAATTGAGCCCTCTAATGTCAGCTGCCTTCAATTCGCCAAGCGTTAGTCAACAGCGAATCGAACAAACCATACCAGAGCTCAAACAATCAGGCAGAACTTATGGTGCAACCCTCCGTTAAAAAGTCTTCTGACACATGCACAATAGTGGTATGGTTCTTTCTGTGTGGAAAGACTAATTTTATCGCGTTAAACAAACGACGCTGTAACCCTTCATTTTGGTTTTCTATAAACTACTATGTTTCAGTTTAAGTCTTTAGTTATAAAAGTACAAGAAAAACAAGAAGGAAGTTCTGGTGTAACCGAGCATTTCGTACTCTTGCAATTTACTATGATCGCAACTGAGATAATACCAATTAAAATTTTGGCATCATCTGGGTTCCCTATTTAGGCGCAAATTTTGGCATCAGCTGAGTTCCCTGTTTAGGCGCAAATGGCCACCAAAATTATCTCTGAAACACGGGTACATTATTATTAGGCAGCACTTTCTCCGAAATATATTTTACAGGTTGACCGATATGTTCGATAAAAAAATATATGTATTTGGAGACTTTAACAGTTCCGGTCCGATTTGAACAAATTTGGTCATGAGGTGGCCTATTTTGAACGCGCTATTTGGGCAAAGTTTTATCCTAATAGAAAGATTGGTGATTGATTTGCATATTGGCTCCTATAAAGCCGTCATCTGTCAGCTTGCGTGTACAATTTAATGTCTCTGACACATGTGGTTACCCGATAAATGGACGTTTAGTATTTTTTAAAAATTCCGTTAGTTGGGGAATAGGCGGGGTTATAATCCGTTTTCATCCATTTTCACACTGTCGGTAGGGGTTTAGGATTTTTCTTAAGGGAAGTTGGTTATTGTAACTTTTGTTGTATATATATATATATATATGTTAAACTATTAGAGAGCGAATTTAACTCACTACTTTTCTTAAGGCTCTCACATGTAATTTTTTTACTAACAAACAGAGAAGTGGCGAATCGAAGACAGCTGTTATACATTAAATTTCTCGATCAGCCGCAAGTAATTTGTTGACTGGGTAGCCATTTGGTAACCCTCTGCCTTACAACTGTGCAAGTTAAATACAGGCGTATGTTAGTATCTATATCTGCGTGGATGCAGTTTCTCCCCAGTATATGTATGTGTGTCTGTTGGTTCGTTAAAATGCCCAGCTCCATGCAGTTCGTCAGTCTGACCGTGTGCGCATTTGAATTCGCATCTCATTTTCGGTTTATCGCAGACTTTTTGCTCATTTGCACTCACACCATCGTATTAACGTAACGCAAATACACGGCGCCCACGTGCACCCTTTCGCTCGCATTGCTAAGTGGCACGCAGGTGGCACTGCGAAGGACTATAGCGCGCGGCGTGGATAAATGTCCAGGATAGATTTCAATGGCTCGAACTATATATTTACAAGCCGAAACGCACACAAACGTCGGAGCGGCACGTACACACACATGTTCGCCGGTTCATATATCACATGCACACAACCACACATGTATGCATATATTACCGGCATTTTGAATGGATTCATCGCATTGCAATGGATTTCGCTTCATTCCACATTACTTACACCACTTCCACTACATACATAGCTACTTAGTATGTATGTTTGTGGCCACGTATGTCTCGCACACACCTCGTCCCCCGCTCTCTGCCGGCTCATTTTCCATGGCCGCTGCTTTAAACTCCACATGTGTGCGCATTTTAACGCGTGCGTTTGTGTGTGTGAGTGTTTGTGCGCTGAATGTGTTAAATCTGCTCGCTTGAACGTCGCCAAGCGCTGGAGCAGGCGTTGAGTAATTTAAATTGAAATTTAAATTTTTCCAATGTGGCAAAATAAATGGAGTGTGTTTATTTACATAAAAGCCACGTTAATTCAAACGTAACTTAATGCATTTCAAAGTGAAATAAAATGCAGAGAATGAAAGTACAACAATAAAAAAATCGATGCAGAACGGTAAATTCGCCAAAAAGGGCTGCCATGACACAGGATTGATTTATTATTGTTTTTGAATGTGGCATGCTTTAAAATTAATTCGGCATCCACTAAAGCAGACTAACGGAGTTTAAAATTTAAATATCGGTAAATACCTGCTTAAATTTTCAACGGAATATTGAATTGTTAAGCATTTTTGTCACATAGGAATTGGATGTTAGGAAGTTAAAAAATTTCTGCGGAGGCTGATTCGTATGGGATTTTTTGATCAGAGAAGCTCTTTGAACCTGAAGAGTACTTTTCGTGCCCATTTAAACTGCGTTGCGAACAAAATGGACTTGCTCTATGAGCAAAAAATAGTAGGACTTTGTTTATTATTTTAAAATTCTTAGTTTATTCTTCAAACTCTATGTCGTACATGTCGTCAATGCAGTATGCGATGACGCATTATCGCGGTGCAAAAACCACGAATATCTTCGGGCAAATGACGTAAAAGGCTTAAATAGTATTCCTTGTTGATAGTTTCGGAAGGAATTCGGGGTACACCACACCTAGATAATCGCCAATAATAATACGCTTGATGACATCCTGGTAGTCGGAAGACGTTAACTGGATGCTGATTAAAAAAAAAAAAAAATGAGCGATTTTGGAACCAATAATGTATTCAGTTTTCTTAGACCCAAATGATGTTTTGAAATGATTTTCACTGATCCTTCCTATATTCCAACGATGACGGTAAGATCACTGCCTGTTAATCGTCGATTCTCAAGCACCAATTCATTCATTTTGTTAACTTGTTTATCATAATTCGATGTTGATGGCCATCCTGGACGTTTTTCATCATTAACCATCTCTGAACAATTTGTATCAATCAAAAACACTTGCTCGCGACAGACAACTATCACCGAAGGTCTATTCCAATATTCTGAACATTTTGGCACCAGAAATAAGTTTCCGCACACAAAATTGAATGGAGCTTCTTTCTTGAAACATTTCACTCATCGTGAAAATCGCAGAATGCTCTTTATGGACTTCAGAATGACATGCGCATACTAAACACTTCTGATTATTTCGATGAGATATTTGGCACAGATGTCACTGACAGTCGTACGAAATTTAAATTAAAAAGTCTTACTATTTTTTGCCCATAGGTGTACATTTTTTTCGTATATATATATATATATATATATATTTTTTTTTTTTATGTTCATGTAAAGTCTTATCTACAAACGACCAACAGTATGTTTGGTAACAAAGCAAAGAGTTTGTCTGGAGTCCTTTATTATGAAAAAATTTAAGAACAAGTTTGTTGGAAACTGTGCACCAAAAATATCTGAGTTTTTTGCAACATGACGTCGAGAGAAGGAGATAGATTAGATATGCAAAACAACGTAGCTAAGGATCCTACATTCAACCAGCGCATCATTACTGCTGGAAATGGCTTGGAAATAGTCCATCATTCTGGCGAAAAGTGCTACAAAAATGAGCCAAAACAAAAAAAATACGCTGGAGGAGCTGAAGGACATCATAGTCGAGGCTTATCTATAACAATAGAAGAGTTTGTTGGGTTGCGAAGATCTAAAGCTCCATGTATCCGTTAGTGAAGCAAATGTGCCCATATATTTGAAGAAGAACGTTTCACTTAGAATATCAAAATTTCAAAAATTTGTAAAATCGGTCCACATACGCCTATTGTAGATGTTTCGCAGTTATCGTTGACTTATTTCTGTACAAAATAGTTAGAGTGCGAATAGTTTTGTTGTATTGTGAGAGTTCAAAATGTTGGTGTATGAGTGATCTCAGTCCTTAATTATTTGCTCATCTCTAAGTTGAAGAATGTAATTAGACTATACATACTGCAAAAGAAAGTGTTGCTCTCGACATATTTGCGTTTACAATTGAAGTATTTTTGTATAGTGATTAAACAATGTTTCCTGTTGTGAAAACCGGAGTGATGCAAAACAGTGGCTTCATAAGTGTTAAGAAAAGTCTGCCGCAGCATATTAAACAGTAAAGTGCTGATTTCATGAAGTTTATCATAACTGTACTAGCAGAAATATAACACCTCTTGCAGAGAGGCATAGGAGGCCCGAAACTTCGCGAGATTTTTTGGGTACAACGACATTTGGTGACTTAGTTGCCATTAATGTCCCTTTAAGGAATAGGTAGTTCATATCATTATAGAAAATGAAAGTCTTTCATTGGGTGCCAGGCTTTGAACATCGATCAAAATGGTAAAGGTACATACATATGTGTGGACGTTCAAAGGGCTAGTGATAAAGCGACGTTTCGGTGCAGAATTATATCAACTAAAGAAGCATATGCGAGTAAAATCGGTAATTCGCTGAATGTTTGTTGCCCGCTAAAATTGTGCCAATCTCCCGGAAACCTAAAAATCAACCGGCGAGGAACATGACAAAGCAAATACTACAATATTACTGAGGGTTACTGGATCGACTGAACAACGATATTAAAATAGCCACGTTAATAGACTTAAGGCTCTTCAGCTCAGCTCCAAGCGTATCTTGGCATGTCTGAGGAAGACAACTCATTTTCAACTAGACCGAAATATCGATGGAAAAGTATAGATTAGAAAAGAAAATATGTATATGAGCTCTACGAAGATACAATTCGAAAGTTATTATTACATATTGCTATAGAACTTTTTTATACTTAACAGGAAAAATGAGCAAACATAATCAAGGCTCCGTATGACATACGCGCTCCTCAATATCTTATTGAAATTATTATGAGATATTTTTAATGGCACCAATAGCTACTCTATATCTAGTGGAGTACCGCAAGGCTCAATTCTAAGCCCCTTCAATTGAACCTCATGTTTGATGGGATGCTAAGGAGAGACCAATGGAAAGGTGTCAGATTAATTGCATACGCAAACGACCTTATTGTGATAGCAGTGGCTAAACATCTAGATGACCTCCAGATTAAATGCAATAAATGGTTCTTCTCAATATGCTTAGAACTAGACTCATAAGTACTAGAAAAGTAGAGAAAAGTATATTTCTCACCATAGGGGAATGTGAAACTCATTCATAGCCGTCTGTGTTATATGCGGCTCCAATATGGACCCAGGCGCTAGGCATTAAAGCATATGCCTGACATAAGCACAGAATGATACCGGACATCCATTCGTGGATCGACAGAGAAAAGACAGACGATTTCCACCTAACCCAAATTCTAAGTGGACATGAGTCCTTAAGAAGCTACACCTACAGTTTCCAGCACGACATTAGCCCGAAATGTCCGACGTATTCAAAGTGCTTTGAAGACAAGAGAAAAACTTAAAACTACACTCGGTGATAGTTTTACGATGGAAAATTTCATGACAAAACTGAAACATATAGAGCAGAATGGCGTTCGTTAGTCTATGCCATAGAGCAGACTTAAATGCCTTAGCACTCCCACGAAGTAATTCTCAATCAGGTGGTTCCGTGGGAGAGTCTGGAGTTGGGAACAGGTTAGGTTTAGCGAATTGAAGTTCCGCTCGCCGGGTTTTAAGGATTTTCCTACTTTAAAAAACATAAAAAAATAAGTAAAAAAAAACCTAAACAGGATATATTAAGTTTTAAAATATATACATAAATGACAGACGTGACGTGCTGATTCGATTCAGCCATGCCAGTCTGTCTATCTCTCTTTATATAGTCGAACTAGTTTTTTCTCCTAAGGAAGCTATTCATTTGTACAAACTGATCGGTCACAATTAAGTTCTTGCATGGAAAACTTATTTTTGTGTGAAGTGTATTATTATTAATATACATTATAGAATACAAACTATAGGCTCTTGTTAATAAATATACAAATAAAACACACACTCATGGAAATAAAGTTATAAATGTAACCATAAACACTTTCAACATAAGTTTTACAAAAAGTGCCTATTAATATTTTACACTTAACGGGCAGTGCTGGCAGCTATTGCATGACGGCAGACTAACTTGGCCATGACCGCAGGCGGGTGTTGCATGCACCTCTGTTTGTGGCGCAGTAAACAATTGGCCGATAAGCAAATAACTGGGTGAGCCGAGCAATAAAAAAGCATATAACAAGGCAATTCATATTTTTCGCTTAATTGTCAGAGTTGCAGTTTTTTATTATTATTGTTCTTTGAGGGAAGAGAAGTGCGGGTGAAGTAAAAAAAATACCAACAGATTTTCACTTAGATTTAACTGCTCACTCACATTGCTTTGGACTATACTGGTACTTTTTATCCCACTCTAATGTACTTAGTAAATAGTACGTGTAAATAAAAATATGGAAATATTAAATAAAACTAAATATTTAATAAAAATGTAGACTCGATTTAACTTTATCTTAATTCTTAACTTTCGTGGTAAAAAAATTTTTTTTTTTTGGTGGACGTCAGTGCGTATGATGAATATCATTTAAATTGTGATGTCCCACAGGTCATAATAACCAGACATAAATTTACTTTAAACTTAAAGTAAGTACTAAACTTACAAAAGAAAAAATCTAAGTCGGAAAATAAAACCTAAAAACCGTTGAAATAATGCGAGCTCCATTCGTTTTGTTGCACTAAATGCCTTTGTTGTGCATTTCACGCCATTTTATTGCTGGTGAAAGTTTCAATTTGTGGTCTCAGAATAGTCGCCAACTTTTGCATTTACAATGCCACACATACACAGCTACATCACGCACACATGTGGGGCAGACAGCACGCGCCAGTGATATTTCACTTAGCGGTGGTTGCCAGTGCAAAGCGTCTGGCATTTAAACTAACTATTCTACAACTCTCACACTAAGCACAAAAGGCGAAACAATGGCATTTAAACCCTTTGAAGTAAGAAGGTGTTATGCCATATATTCTAAAGAAAGGGTTTTTAGCCATTTGATGGCTTGAAGAGTTTAATGCCGTTGGAAATTTAAAGAATTTTGGGGAGATAATTAGTGCAACCAGAAAAGGTTGGTGTGAAATTTTATAATTTCTTTATCAGTAAATCTGATGGAAGAAGTTTTACGAGTATTACTGGTAATTTAAACGTATGTATATTTACTGTCTTTGAATTACCTTCATTGCAATAGCGCTGATTGGAACAATGAACTGGCTTAACGAGTACGTAAGTAAGAAAAATTTCCACATTTGAGAGGAAAAGTAATCTGAAGAGATTCATGAGCTGCCATTTCATCAAGAAAAAACGACGGTTTGGTGTGGTTAGTGGGTCGCTGAAATTATCGGTCCAATAGACTACCGTCCATACAGGAAACCGATGGATGAAAACCTTATACTAAAGCGGCTGCACTGGAAAAGTTACTCAGCCTCCTTCCAATCGACATTGTAGCGGAACGCTTTGCTGCAAAATAGGCTGAAAAATTGACGGCACTTCACTTGAATTCTCCGCAAAAATCTTCGGACCCACTTCAATAACAGGGGGATGGTGGATAAAATAGATCTTCAGGCACTTTTTGGAAGAAAAGATATAAAGACAGTAAAAGGTGGATGGCTCAGGAACATGCCACTCTTCAACGGAATTTAAGACATGTATACAGTTAGATGAAAAATTATTAGAATTATCTCCAGATATAGCGGCTGCATATAGTTACAATAGATAACAGGCCACAAAGGAATTCCGAGAAACGAAAGAGCTGATGAGATTGCCAAAAGTGCTGACCGTCTGACTATCGAACCAGTACGGGGAATAAGAAGTCACCAAATCTGATATTCAATGAAACTTCCGAAAGCGATGACAGACGGATCAGAGAGAGATGGAATTTCCAAAACCTACGAAAGAAAACATATATGCTTTCTAATCACACAGTCTAGAAAATATCCCAGTGCGGTTGTTAACCTAGTGAAAGACCAAAAACTACCGGCATCACATGAGAGCCGGATGGTTATAAATAACTACGAAACATGCAGAAAGTGAAGAGAAGTAGGGATGAGAGGCGCTGGAACACCTTCTACGCTTTTGGTCGACCTTGTAGTATAGATCTCGTCTCGTCTTATGACAAATACTTCAACTCAAATTAAACTTTGATCCCAACTGGAATAACTAAGGACCAGTAGCTCAATGTATGATGAGACAACCGGCCAGTAAAACCTAACATAACATAGTTCAGTTTAGGATTTTCAAAAAATATAGATTATTATTTTTTGGCTAAAAGTATGATTCTAAAATTTTATATATTTTTGTATGTATAAATACATGGTAAAAGAAGAGAAAACTTGAAAGAGAGAAATTCGATTCTTTCTTAAACCTTTGTTTTTAAGTTTATTACTTCTTTTAGACTACCGCAACAGTAATAAGAACGCAGAGATGTGACAAATCATAGATACTTTTACAAAAGTTGGTATATGTGATTGAAAAATACAGGTATTAATTTCTTTATTTCCTGAAAAAACCAAGACTTACCGAATCTGGAGAAAATTGATCTACATACTTTCTAAAAAATTTCTTAAATAAACTTACTATATATATGCATTGTGTTCAAGTCTGGCTTACGATGGTCTCCAAACAAACTAAAACCACATGTAGATATGCATTTGTGTGCATTTATCCTTTGCCGCCAACACACTAAGCTCTATATCATCAAAGCAAACCATAAATATTTACATTCGAAGCAATCTTATGTACGAATACACTGGTAACCACTTGTGCAAGCAACATTTAGCTTATGAGCACAACACTTATGGTATTATAGCAGCAGGACAAAAAAGGACTGCAAAGTAGAATGTGCGATAAAAGCGTTGATATAAACAACTTAAAGTGGCTATAAACAGGCTAACAGAGTGAAAAGAAAAAAATAAGGGATGGCTAAGTTCGGATTAAACCGAATATTTTATGCTTTTGTAAGTTGAAAACTTGTAAATTGCCAAGTTTCATTAAAATATCACTAATTTTGACCAACCTGAACGGTTTATTGGGGGCAGAGAAAAGGACGCGCTGATTGCATTAATTTTGACATGGCTCAAGTACATCGGAGAACTTAATTTGTAGCAATTTTATGAATAAATAATACCCACTGACCTACATACTTATTTTGCACAAAACTTATAACGAAAGTCATTATATATAGTAGATGGGATTTGAAGGCTCAATTTTTAGCTAATTTAAACAAGACTGAATACAGTTAATATACCAAGGACTAATAAAATGCTCCTAAGCTTTCATCAAGGTTCTTCACATACAATCACACTTCATATGGAGTTAAGTCAGATGGATGTTCGAAAATCCTGATAATAGTTATATGTATAAGGGTTAGGTCAAGTTTTGGCTTAATATTATCTATTTTAAGCACAAATATACTCTGCTATAAAAAACACGCTCTCTCAATCATATTAAGGTAACTAACATATTAACCGGTATATTCGGTATAGAGTCAGCAGGAAAATCGAAAATCTTTATATTAGTTACATCTTGGCTAAAGGAAGTATTGATCCCATTTTTGACGCACAGACATACTATTAAAAGGAGAATTTTTTTCCAATTAGGAATACATATGTATATCTCTCGGTACATAAAGGATTGAACAGTTTTGACTCGATTTGGACAATTTTTAGTCATAAGGTGACAAAATCCTTATTTGTGATAAGTTTTATCGCGTTTTATTAATTGCTTCTTGGATTTAATACCGGCAAGTGAAAGAATCAAGAGGATTTTAAAATTATTTTATACACGTATAGAAAGTAGGCGTGTTTGTTCTCCGACTTCAACCATGTTCACGAATATTAAAGTAATGTCATATGCCGAATTTGGTTGTTATTGGCCGAGCTGGTGCCGAGATATGTGATTTCACATAAAAGAGGGTGGTGCCACGCCCATTGTTAAATTTTTACCCCGATTCTTATAAAGCTATCTAATACCATGTCGATGGTAACATTAGATGTCTCTGCCACTTTTTGTAATTAGAGGGCGGGACCATGCCCACTATTACACAATTTTGACCTCACAATTGCCCTTTTCACTTCGACCCCCTGCTGCACCTATAAGAGTTTTACAATCTAATTAAGTGCTTGGATACTTTAAAGGTTTTTGGACAGATAGAGAGTCACTCGGACTTCAATTTGTCTCATCATGCTTACAATTTATATATATAACTGTAATCTTATATATCGAAATAAGTTTTAGGTGATACATACACCCGTTAGTTGAACAAAACTATTTTACTCCGTGGCAATATGATGCGAGAGTATAAAAATACTAAAGACCTGAAAAGAGCGAATGCAAAGTGAAAGAGCAAATCTGTGAAAGGCTACTCAAGTAGCAGAAAAATACTTTAACTATCTTACACATTCTCATAGCGTGTAAGAAATGTCTGGCAATTCCAATATTGTGAAGAAATTTCTACATAATTTCATAAGCCGCAGCCCAATTAAGAATCTAAGGGAAACTAAGTGAATTCTTCTTACAAATTTGCAGAAGAGTAAACACTTCGGGTTTTCTTATACAGTCAAGCTACGCCAATCTTTTCAATATGGATCTGTAAGTGACTGAAATACATTTGTAAAATATTTTTATTTCCAAAATCACTGATGGATATAAAAATGAAAATTAGAATGTAGAAGTTGCTTTCACAATTAACTAGCCTAAGAAGCTTTCTTAATAATTAAAAGAAGTCCCAGTATTTCATACAAATTGATGTGTATTCAAAGTGATTAAAAATGTCATATCCGAAAATATTTCTGAAAATTTTTTCGTGAGATGACCCTGATTTTCATATACATAACTAAAAAAATCGTGTATAGGAGCCAATATGCTTGATCTGTGGCTGAGATTATTTTCTAAAAGAATGCCGTAATATGTTCGGATTACCGTTACTTCAATATTTCTGTTCGCTTTTGTTCTTGTTGCCGTTTCGAGAGGAAATAAATTATTTGTCATCAAAATTATCTGACAGACGGCGTAGGCAATAAGCTGCTTCGACGGGGTCAGACCTTAGAGATAAGAGTTGTTGTAAAGTAGTGATTTGTATCACCCGGGGACACTTTGCATACTGGACATAAGTTCAATATGTCAGAATCTGTTTCGAGCAAGTAGTCTAATATCCAGAGCAATGTTGCGCTGGAGCACCTCTGCTTTAACGATAGCAGTTCTGTCAAGATGAGGAGAAAATTACAATAAAACGTCATAGGATCCAAAGGAAGTTAATAATTTGGAAGGTTTCGAAAACATTGCTCATAAATGAAATAGTTTACAGAGTACCGACATCAGCTGATATTTACTATATTTGATGGAACAACAATCGTCGAATGTATATTCTCTTGTTGTTTTGTTGTTGCTATTGTATCTGAACACTTTGGTGGCACTAGCTCAGTAGGTACAGTCTAATCAAAGATTGATGGTGTATATGAGAAAGTTGAGTAGCATAGCTATACCAGTGTCGTCGCCGGCTTTTGTACCAAAACCACAACAACAACGACGACGCTGCAATAGCAATACCATGCAACAAAAACAAAAGCAACAACAACAACAGCAATAAAGGCACATGCTTAGACGCTAATACAACAATAATAGAAACACACAACATTTGGCCAACGGCAAGAAAATTTAGATGACTACAACAACAACAATAACAGCAATAACAACTACTTTGCATGGATATGTGATCAACATTTACCACATGTAGTTACATCACCTATCACGTATCTGCAACATCAAATTTAAAACAAAGCCGACAGGCGCTACCAACACCAACAACAAGGATAACCAACAAGGATTACGACACCGGCAGGCAAGAGTTGTGCAGGCAATGTAAGCAACTCGCCGCCATCGCTGTTGCATGCACATTATGTATCGCCTTATGTTGTTAGACCGCCACATTCTGGCACACACACACATATACCCACACTTTCACAATCCAAAACTTCAATTTGCATATATGTAGTTGTGTTACATCCTTTTATTCCTGGAATCGCTCCCAGTATGCCTGAGTGTCCTTCCTGTATGCGCTGCATTTATTATGTTGGTAAGTAATTTTCGTATATACAAGTCCATACAAAGGACTGTCACAAGCGCGTGAGCTTTGTCTGGGCGTTGATGGTGTGCGGTGCACGTTGGCAGATTTCGTTCTCAGCACAGCTTCTATGAACAAATCCACAATCATCGCAACGTTGCAACACACATCAGCTCGTCTTGACAGCCGGGACAAGCCGCCACGACAAACCGCCGGCACATTGTGGTGCCGAGGCTCTAGCACACTCTTCACTCAACTCCACTCAGCTTGGCTGAAATCCGGCTGCCACTAGCTGCATGTATGCAGACAGCCATAGCAGACGGTAAAGCAGACGGTAAAGCAGACGGTAAAGCAGACAACGGGATGAGCCGTTGAGTAGATCAACAATGCATAGACAGTTGCCACAATTTGCACTGAGTGTGGAGGTGGGATGAATCTCAATGTGAAGTTGGTTACAGGCTGTTTTCCGTGGAAAGTTTACACATGTTAATAATTATACACATATGTACGCAGTTGTTTACATACTACACATATTCTATAACAAAATGATGCTAGCTATGGTTTAAAAAAAAATCGGTGGGATGCATTATGTGAGAATACTAGTTTCGTATTAGAAGGCTGGTATCCTTTTTTAAAAGACGCACCTACTGTAAAATTAAAAAAAAAAAAAATCATTTGTTTTTAATATTTCACGAGGTTATACCATATCTTTACAACGACCTACCAGTTTTTTGATTCGAAAGAAAGTCGATTTTTGCAGGCCAAAAATGGCATATTTTGTGTAAAATTCAAGTAAAAACCATGAACGGAGATGGCCTCCTGTATAGGTTTCCTTTGCAACAGTGAAGTACGTTTTTCTAAAGCCAGTCTCTACAGTTAGATTCCAACAAAAATAAACATAAATAATCCAGCAAAGAAATTTCTTCAATAATAAACATAAAAATGTAAAAAATACTACTGTGGGCAAAAAATAGTAAGATTTTCTAATACAAATTTTGCGAGAAAATCCAAGCTTATTTCTAGGTTGGTATGACTGTCAGTGGCATCTGTGCCAAGTCTCAAATTAAACTAATCATTAGTATTTAGTATGCGCTTGTCTTCCTGAAGTACAAAAAATATTTTCGGCATTTCTTGCGATGAATGAAATTATTCAACAAAGAAGTTTCATTAAATTTTGTGAACGGAATCTAATTTCTGGTGCCCTTATCTTCAGATTGTTGGAATAGACCTTTGGTGATAATTTTTTGTCTCGAGCAAGTGTTTTTGATTCGTATATATCAATCAATTCAAAGAGAGTCGAGAGTGCGTTGACGACGAGCCACTTCCAGAATCAACATCAACTGATGAACGACACGTCAAGTAAATATAGGAATTGGTACTTGAAAAACGATGTTTAATAGTCAGAGATCTCACTGGCATTGTCGGAATATAGAACGAATGAGTGAAAAGCATTTTGAAAGATAATTTGGGCCTACGAAAAGTGAAAGCACAATTGATTCCAAAATGACTAAAATTTTTTTGGAAAACGGCGGCGCCTTAACTTCTCTGAAGCAATGTTTTCCGACTGACAGGTTGCCATAAAACGTATTATTACTGAGGATGAGTCTTGGATCTATACTTACGGCCCACAAACCGGGGAGCAATCGGCCAAATATCGTGGCAAACATGAGCCGAAACCGAAAAACAACGTCAAAGCAGTTCAAAAATTTATGTTGACCGTTTTCTTCGATTAAAGAGGTGTGCTGCACTCCGATCTCCTTCCAACCGGCCAAACTGTCAACAAGGAATACTATTTGAGTGTCATGCGTCGGGTGCACGAAGCTTTTCGTAGAAAGAGGCCAGAATTATGGGCCGACAACTCTTAGTTTTTACACCACGACAATGCACCATCGCATACTGAATTGTTTCTTTGTAAATGTTTCGCCAAATTTTCAACCAACCACCGTATTCGTCTGATTTAGCTCGGTGTGACTTCTAGCCTCTTAACAAAACTCAAACGACCACTCCGGAGAAACCGTTTTGAGACAATTGAATTCATTAAACGTTGACACAAGTGTATTGGTGAAAAGGAAGACTACTTTGAGAGAGGACGACATTGATTTTGAAGAGTAAATTAAGAATTTTAAAATTATACACAAATTCTTAATATTTTTGCTCATAGCAGTGCACTGTAGTATCAGATATTTGCGCAGAATCATTTTTAACTGCTCGATAGCTAACTAAAGAAACATAATAAATAATTACGCATAATATTTTAATCAAAAGAAAACTTTTGATGAAGAAACAAGTATTTGCTGTAGTTGGAATAGTTTTACTTAAGGCTATTGAATTGCATTTAATCCTGTAAAGCGTACGCATTACCAGCCGATAGGCAAACCAAACGCGTTAAATTCGACATCAAAGCACATAAAAGGATTTAACTTAGAGCGATGCGTGGTGAAAGAAATGCGTGAATTTAAAAACATAAAATAGCATATACACATACATATATGTGTATATGCGCTTAAGCGGCGACTATGAATAGCGTACAATTTAATTGAAACACTTTTTCACAATTAAAGAATTGCAGTGCATAAAAAAGTAGATGGAATGACAGACAGACAACAGCGCAGCACTATATTAACGCAGCGGATTAAATGGCGAATGGTGAGGTGAAAAAAATTACAAAAATCGATATATGCAAATGCGGGCAGGCATTGTTGTTAACATTTAAATAAAAACCAACTGCACTACTTACAACAACAACAACAGCAACAACAAATTGTAATGTGATGCAACTGATGTCAGTGAACGGCGTTGGAGTGGGCTAAAGGCGGCGCGCAAGACGTAACGGGAGTGCACGCGCAAACGCAAAAAAGCCGAATGCAAAAGTATTTCAGAAAAAACTGCACGACAGCCGATTAAGTAAGCCGCCAATGGTAGCAATAACAATTGCAACAAACAATTTAAATGACAATAATAGTTAACCGGAGTGTAAGTATGTGTGTGTGTGTGTGTGGCAGAGCAACAACAACAGTGTAACAGCAACAACAAACGCACAGGATGACACCGAATGCGCCGACAACAATATCAACAGTATCCTGTTGTCAAGCGCTTGTCCTCTGCGCTTTACTACGACGCTGCACACTTGTTTATGCACACACACATATATTTACACATAGTTTTATATATAATACATATGTACAGTTTGTTGTATACATATGTAAGTTACAAATGAGTGTTTACATGCGCCTGTGCGTCCATAAAGCCCCAGCCGCATGACAGACTGACACTTTAACAAATCCCAACAACAACAAACACGGCTGCGGGTGAAATCCATTTTGTGTCAAAGTACAGTTAAAAACGCAAAGATGGAGCAGTAGTGCTGTGGGCTGGTGTTGCCGTTACCTTTGTGTGTCTGCATGCAGAGTTCTATTGTGTGTCATGGGGCAGTTTGGCAAATTTTGTTGGCTTGTCCATGCGTCGGTGTGATGAGTACAAATCAAAATGGCCGCCCGCAATGCAATGCAAGTGCTTTTATGGACTTTAATGCATAGCGCTACACAAATGTTTTACTTATTTCGTGCAGTTTATGTACATACATATGTACATACAGGCATTGACGATTGGGTAAAAGCGTTCACTATGGCTTTTCATTGTGTGACATAAATATGTATTTGGAGCACGTGATATAATTTAGCAAATATCAACGAAATACAAAAAAACAGTATTAATTTAGACTCTTAAATTTAGTTTAAATGTTCTCGGAGCATCAAACCAGTTGCCTTGAGTGGTGCATATATCTCGAGTGAGTTATGTAATTCCTGTTTGTGTGGAATAAATTGAGTGCTACGTTTTATGAGGGTGAGGAAGATCAAAATACTTGATTTATGTATATAACAAATATAAAAGAGCTTAAGTCGAATTAAAGCTATTTTAAACAGATTTAATAATTTTATTTAGGTAACCGTACTGTATTTAAACAAACTCAAATAAATAAAATGAATTCACCTTTATTGTAAAACGAAATTAGTCAACTTAAACAGCTTTTACATATAACAACATAAAACTGTTATTTTGCACGACGGATTTGTCGTTTGAGGTTTAAACTATTTTGAAATTAAGAAAATGGCTATAAATGAGTAAATATAAGGTAAATAAACTATTAGTTCGTAATCCTAACATTTCGTAATACGTGGCTTAATTCATTTGATTTTATGCAATAGGAATTCCAATTCGTTGAATTCGTTTGTATTTTCAATATTTATACCCTAAACAGGGTATATTCAGTTTGTCACGAAGTTCGTAACACCCAGAAGGAAGCATTTGAGAGATATAAATGATCAGTATGTTGAGCTGAGTCGTTTTAGCCATGTCCGTCTGTATGTCCGTCTGTCTGTCTGTATATATGCGAACTAGTCCCTCAGTTTTTAAGATATCGTTTTGAAATTTTGCAAACGTCATTTTCTCTTCAATGAGCTGCTCATTTGTCGAAACTGCCGATATCGTACCACTATAACATATAGCTGTCATAAAAACTGAATGATCGCAACCAAGTGCTTGCATGGAAAACTTCCTCATTTGACGATATATCTTCACCAAATTTGGTATAGATTATTTTCTAAGGCAACAATGTAATCTCCGAAAAATTTTTTCAGATCGGATTACTATAGCATATAGCTTCCATACAAACTGAACACATAGTTACTAAAAAAAATGCACCTGTAAAGGGTATAATAGCTTCGGTGCAGCATAAGTTTACGTTTTTTCTTTATTTTATTAAATTATGATATAAATTTTACATACATTCTGCAAACACGATGCGCAGTGAATTGCAGCAAACACGGTGAATAGATGATAGTACAGAGTTTTCACCTTTGTCACGGAAAATCATTTTTTAAAGCAATTATCCTGGTTACTAAAGTTAAATCAAACGCCAAAAGTTAATAAAACTTTTATATAATGGTTTGTCAATAAAGTCTTGCGGTATTTTTATTGAATCAATTAGTGTGGCACCCATACATCGAGCTTCTTAGTCACCAAGCTTCTTCAAATGGTTTATAACGGTTTGATGACTACTATGCCGGTCTCTTTCGACCAATTCAGCGATTTTATCGCAATTTTCAACGACAGGCCTTCCGGAGCGTGGCGCATCTTCGACCACCTCTACACCAGAACGAAAACGTTGAAACCATCGTTGTGCGGTGGAAATGGAAACTGTATCGGGTCCATAAACTGCACAAATTTTATTGGCGGCTTGAGATGCATTTTTGCCTTTATCGTAGTAGTACTGTAAAATATGCCGTATTTTCTCTTTATTTTGCTCCATGTTTTCGACGCTATAACTCACGAAGGACTTAAAAGAAACGACAATCAATCAAACACGAGTTATCACGTGAAATCAGCTTTCCAAAAAGGTATAGCACGATGCGACGAATAAAAGTAGAACTACGCGCTTTCAGCGCCAACTAGCGAAAATACCGCAAGACTTTTTTGACAATCTATTATAAATAATGCAACTATAATGCAATTGCTGCGATGACGTAACTTGGTTTGTCTTCTATTTTCCAATTTACCGAACATGCGTTGGAAAGCTACTGGCCTTGAGTGTCTTTTTACAATCTAATCTTCTTTTCAATGGAATTTTGTAGAAATTTGGGCCAAAAAAGCGAAAGTTCTTCTTTATTACTTTGATTTGTTTCAAAGCTGCTGAATGCAGCCAAAAGCAAGGCATGACATATGAATTGAATTATAGAGATGTGGGAAGATGATTTTACTTGCCAGAAATGCTGCTTGACTGCCAAAAAAAATCGTTTGACTGATAACAGAAACAGGAAATAAGATTTGTTAGAAAAGCGATTATACCTAAGTAGTGTGTGGGAGTTGGGGGTAGTATAGACCCGATTGTAACTATTTTTGGCAACACCACATGCAATAAACATGCCACATAATAATAAAATGTGCGCTGGGCTTCATTAAGGTACCTCACATAATATCACCAATCGTGTGATTTCAGTTATATTAGAGATAGATCAAGTTTACGCACACTTTTATTTATTTTAGACACAAAGCTAAACTGTTAATCGTATCGTAATCGAGATAACAATTTTTCATCATGACAATTCTAGACCCGATGTTAGAAGAAGAATATACAGAATGGCAATATTGGAAGTTCGGTACACATTACAACAGTTTCAATTTGGAAATAAAAAAAAAACTCATGTACGTATATATACATAGGTAGAGACCCAATATAACAATCCGAACATATCACTTTATAAACATTTTCTTAATTTCTCATCTGCGCATCAACTTCTCCGAATCGATGAGTTCTTCCTTATTACATATACGATTTAATTTAAAATTAACGAATCACAAAAGATTCACTATAAAGTTGGTATGTCCCTTAGTTCGAAAAATTTCGTTAAATTCCATTGATTTTTTGGGCGAAAAAATATAGGCTAAAAGTGTTTATTACATTATAACCAAGCTCAAACACACTTTCCACATCCGCGCTGCATATGTCAAATGCCTCTAAGTCGATTAGAAAATCAAGCTTCTACTCTAGAACTTGATCTAAGCCAGCACAATGCAGCATCTGAAATTAGTAACTCAAGTGATGAAGCGTCAATTTCACAAGAACCACACACAAATTGATTTAAATGGAAATGTTTTGGAAACGTTTTACAAAATTGTCTAAAAAAAACCATAAATCGGAAAAAAGCATACACAGACTGTCATCTGGATACCTTTCCGGCAAATTTGAGTGGCGAACAAGACAATAGGTTTCATAGGACATTTAATTAATGTAGAAGCGCAACAAAGAGAACTGAAGCGCAAGAATGCTAGGAGATTACTAATGAACATTTAAAAATACGGAGTCCTTTCCAGCCATGTGTAAGAGTTCACGCAAGTCAGTAAAATGTCCTGAGCGGCATTCAATTGGAAATGGTCAGAAACGTTTCTTTTAATTATGACTCAAGCAGCTCACGACTTACGGTCTTATACCAAGCAACATGTGGGTAGCAAAAAAACTGCCGTTTGAAGGTGAGCTAAAGTGAGAAGCTGAAACATCCCTCCACGGGATTGTGCGCTGTGTTTGAAACCCGCCGTGTAAAAAAACGGTCCCAATGAAAGGATGAAAACTGCCTCGGATGAGAGACATCCCTTTTGATGATGATCTCCACAAACGCATTAAGGATTACGATTTAAAGGGAATGTCCTATTCCTTTAAAGGGGAGATGCTTCTGCCTAGTTGGTAAAGACTAAGGAGCTGGCTTTACTTAGACTCTACAACTGGTGTCAAACAACGATAAGGAAGAACGACTGGCACGCTGTTGTAAATTTGGCTATAACGGCATAAACGGTGTCTACGCTAATAAAGAAGAAAAGAGACCTTCCTGAAGCCAAATATAAACGAAAAATATAAGTGTAGTTTCTATATTATGCATTAATTTATTTAGATGGATGTTCGTCCTTTTTAAGAAAATATATGGTTTATTGTCACCAGTCAATATTTTTCCATCCACATACCATTGTTTAGTGGACCAGGTGCATTCAAAATTCGATATCAATTTACATATGATACGAAATAAATTAAAAACTTGTTAACCAGTGTTCTTAATTTCTTTGAAATATTCAATTAATTTTAGTGTCTTTTATCTGTTATTATAAGATCTTCCTTATTTAAAAATAATAAACTAAAAATATAAATTACAAACTGAATTTAAAACAAAAGTCACAATTTTCACAACTAACTTCTAAAATAAGCTTTTTAGTACAATCTAAAACGAATTTAACGAAATAAAAAACGGCAATTTAAGGCACAATACCCTCCGGCGACGGAGTGAAAAAAACTTTAAACTTTTCAGTACAGCCGGCTGTGCGTGCGCTCACCACTCATACATTTCATTGTCTCAGGGCAGCACACAATGGGCTGCGCCACTTGTGACTCGCACACTGACTTTGCAAAGCCAAACGCGTTTTCGTGTCTGCTGTCGCCGCTCGGCAAACTTCGCAAGCTGGCCACTTTTGCTTTCTTGGCTTTTGTTGGCTGCCAACCGCTCGCTCGCCGGCTGCGTCTGGCAAAGTTTCAATTGCTGACGCTCTGGTGCTTCGCTTTGGACGCCGCCTGTGTGCTGACTTTTCGGTCAAAAGCATCGAAGAGCAGCGCGGCGTAAGAGGCAGCCAGTTGCCGCACGCATTTTTAAGTGCGCCCGCCTGCCGAAATTACAACGCAACAAATAAACAACAAAACCCGAAAGTCATGCAAGCAGTCAACCAATGGAGGCGAGCGTGTGTGTGCCACTATAAGTTCATCATACGCCACGACGCTCGGCTCATCGTGTGGGGAAACTATTTAGCTTGCAGCTGCCGCAGCGCATAGCGGAGCGCAGCACAGCAGGCGTTTTTAAAGTAACCGGAAGCGGTGTGGCATGGCTGCTGGAAACTTGGCAGCTTCTGAGCGCTGTGGTATGAGTTGGCGCGCTTGGCCCAGATGGAATTATCTCACGTCTCGATTTTCGTTTTTTATTGCAGCGAGTTCACAAGTTCGGAATTTCGCCAGCAATTTAAGAACTTACTCTGCGCACATACCCTACACATACACACACTCATAGCGAATAAAATGTATATATTATGTATTGATGTGTAGACAAGCAAGCTGTAAAAAACATTATAATGCTTGTACTTGTTGGCTTTTATGAGCGAAGGACTTGTATCGACTGCTGGTGGTGTAGGGGTATGCATAGGTATGCGCGTTTGTTCGCAGTTCAAAGTTCGATTCACACTATATATTGTGGGGATTAGAAATTAATTTAACATTCTGTTCTTCGTTCATGATGAATGAAGGGAAGAAGTATGCATACTTCGCAAAAACTTCGCCAAGATTGTTGTGCAGATTTTTACTTCAAGTCTATTTAAGTATCAACGAAATAAGGGCTTAACGCAGATTTCAGGTAGTCACGGTTATTTGTGGAATTTGTCGAAGATTTATTTGCTGTTAATTTACACTGAGTTTGCTTCGAAGGAGCGGGAGGTAAAAAATATGTTGAATTTTAATACTGCCACAGGAGAGGAAATCACAGGTCTCAGTCTAGCCAAATAGTGAAATTTTATGCATGTAATTGCTACTAAAGGTTTAGTTGTGGTACTGTAAAAGCATAGACCCAAGATCAAATATGATGCGAACTGGTCCATATACTGCATACGCAAATCGAATCGAATCGGTAAAAAAGCCTAGATTTGTACTCATACCTTCATTTGTATGTCCGTTTGTGATAGTTTGAGTCCAATTTGCTCGTAAGTATGTATTCTGGGATTCCTACGAACCATGGATCCCCTGACCAACACAGACCGTGCTTAGGATGTTTTACTTGGATTTGCTTGAAACCTGAGCTTTTGGTCGAGTTATTCTGATATCTCAGTATTTGTGGATGACCCTCTACAGAAATTGTTGAAAGGCTGTCTCCGTCCTAAAATCTTGGCAGGCTACAGAAAATGTTCCCCTCTCTTAATATGTTAGTTCATAGTTCCCTCCCTCTTCATGACTGTCTCACTGAAGGCACTGCCTCATAAGGGCTTGCATTAATTCTCTACTAGGTCTCGTTATTAAGACAACACTGGGAGCATGAAATGAGTCTACCTTTCTGTACGGTGGATAAAGGCTTTTAGTGGGGACCCAACAAATATGGAAAACGAACTAGATAACCCCAAGACCGCGGAGAGTCAATTCGGCGCCGTTCGCAGCAACTCAGACTGACATATGGAACGACTTGGACTTCGACTTTTCCGCCGAGATCTTAAATTGAAAGCATATAAATATAGTTTGAGCAAGAACTGAAACCGCTCGACCAAGCAACATGACTTCGCTCTATGGGCTCTTGATAAGTTCCAAGAAGATCCGGAGCCGGTAGAATTATCGGTCCATATTTCTTCAAAAATGATGCCGGTGCGAACGTAACCGTCAATGGCGACCATTATCGCGCAATGATGATCGACTACTTGAAAACTTAAATTGAAGCTCGCGATCTTTGTTTTCAACAAGATGGCGTCACTTCTCACACATCGCAACAATCAATGGACTTATTGAGAGAACACTTCGGTGAGAAGATAATTTCAAGCTTTGCGCCGGTCGATTGGCCATCAAGATCGTGTGATATCACATCATTAGACTTTTTCCTATAGGGATACGTAAAGTCTTAAACCTATGCGGACCATCTTCCTCCGATTCAGGCCGTGGAGATAACCAGCATAGGTGTCATTCGCCAGTTACCAGTCAGAAGGCTCGAACGAGTCATCGAAAATTGTACTGAATGGATGGACCATCTGAGACGTAGCCGCGGCCATAAATGAAAGAAATAATTCTCAAAAAATAAATGCTAAACAATATTCTTTCGAATGGTAATAAACATTCCCCATTAGATTTGAAGTCTCTGTGGTTTATATTATTATTTTCTCTCCTTTATTATTAATGTGGAATGAAGTTTCGGAAAATATTCTTTGCTTTATATTACCTCAGCTCGAGAAACCGAACCTAATTGGTTCCACTCAAATTTAGATATTTTCCGTATTTCTATAGTTTACTGTTATCTCTTGCACTTACCCATACGCACCGAATGTTGGATCGTACGTATAGTAACCGGTTGAAGGTGGCAACCCCGTCGAAGTCCAAGTTGTCACCTCACTACCGTTACAACTGCCATCCTTCAAAGTGTAAGGCGTACTCTGAAAAAATACAAAAAAAAAATTGAAATCCACAAAAATTATTCAATTTTACAAACATCAATCGTTTATTTGCTTTATTAAATGTGAATAAACTTAATGAATTGAAGATCTACAACTTAGTAAGTAAATACATGGATTTGTACATACAGTTATCTAACAGAATATAGAAATGGGTTAGCTTTCAGTTGGCAAACAGCTGGCGAAGTGAATAATTTTGCATTTAATTGCTACAGAATTTTGTCAACCAAACTGCCGACACTGAGGCGGCCGGAGCTGAGCTGAGCTGTGCTGTGAACTCAAGTTCATTTCAACATTTTAAGCAGCAAGTGCTGTAGGCAATCGACTGAAATTCAAATTCGAAAAGAAAAAGAGTTGAATAAGACTATAACTGTCTATGTATGTGTGGCAGGCAGGCAGTTGTCGTATATTTGAAGAAATTTACTTTTAAGAAAATTTGCATAACAGCATTTGTACAACAGCTGGCGTTTCATTAGGCAGTGAAGTTGTTAAAATATTTAAATGAAATTCCAAATGACAAACACGAAAAGAAAAACTTTTTTTTGAAAAGCATTCAGAGAACAATGGCAAAGGCATAATAGTAGATGAAGTAAGAATAATAACAATTAGATAAACAAGTGAGCAATGATGAAGATGAAAGTGGTATTGCCTGAGCAGTATGAATGGAAGTTAGTTTTCACAAGTAGGAAGTCGATATAATATTAGAAAAAATTGTGATAATATGCTGTTATTAAAACTCGAAACTATTATTCAAGATTTCTTAAAACACCAAAATAATACTTGAATTCACTTTGCATTACATTTACCGTTAAACAAAATGATCAGAAATGAAGTGCGTTCCGGTGCAACCTTACATTAGGCATGATCGCAAATCATAATTAAAACTTTGGCACCCATTGTATGAAAACTTAAATATTCAGAAAAATGTATGATATTAAAGAAAACCATCTTCGAAAATTTAATAAATACATATGATAGTTGTTTTTTCTAAGAAGTGTGGCCCAGCATGCAGTGAAGAAAATATAGCAGCCGTAGCTGAGAGTGTATACGAAGATCGTTGAGAGTCGATACGGCGTCGTTCGCTGCAACTCGGACTGACGTATGAAACGACTTGGCACATTATACGTTGAGATCTTTAATTGAAAGCGCACAAAATACAACTTGCGCAATAACTGAAGCCATCCGACCTTCCCCAGCGACATAGCTTCGCTCAACGGACTCTTCAAAAGTTCCAAGAGGACCCGGCGTTCTCGAGCCAAATTTTGTTTAGCGCTGAGGTCTATTTCGGACTCAATGGGTATGGAAACAAGCAAAATTGTCGCATTCAGGACGAAGATTAACCTGAAGAGATTCAAGACCTGCCATTTCATACAGAAATCCAAAGGTAGTTTGTGGGCTGGTGGAATCATTTTTCTTCAATAAATCATTTTTTGAATATCATTTCAACCAGTATACCTTCATATGTGGACAGACGATAGATTTTGAACTATATTCTACACATACTAAGTATAGACGATGGTACTTGCCATCAAAGTACATTATGATATTTAAGGCATAAAACCAATCGCAAAGATGGAAATCATTTTAATGAGTATTCTATATAGTAATCTGGAGACATTTCGTAAGGATTCCATTCATTTTTGTTGTTAAACCATACCTCATTAGCTTCCACCTTACAGTAAAACATGATGACAGCAGTGTTAAGGTGTGGGTGGTAATGGGGTCAGCTGGAGTTGGAGAATTGGTTATTGTCGATAACATTATGGATAAAATTAAGTATTTAAGTGTTTTAAAAGAAAATATTCCTCTCCATGGAGCAAAATGCGGACTAAATGAATGACTATCTTTCTTTCACGATAATAACCCAAAATATTCTACGAATATTATTAAAGAATGACTCCTTAATAATATCATGTGCTTGCTTCTCCAACACCCTCAAAAGCAGGATCTCAACCACATTGAACACTTGTGAGAGTATGTTGATAAAAAAAAAAAATAGAAAGGTCAATAAGGAGCAAAAGTGATCCGATCACAGCTCTGAACGAGGGATCGGGTTAAATAAGCTATTCACTTGCCGGCAAATTAGCCCAACCGTTATTGAATCTCAAGGAAGGCATACAAAGTATTAACTCTTCTATTTTAATACCCTTGCAACCAGTTGCTATAAATTATTATTCAATAGTTTTGTTCACCTAATGGTTGTACATATCACCGAAAACTAATCAAGATAGATATAGGATTATATGTACATATATAAATGATCAGGATGACGAGAAAAGTTAAAATCTAGTTAACTATCTGTCCGTCCGTTCGTCCGTGCAAGCTGTAACTCGAGTAAAAATTGAGATATCTCGATGAAACTATGTATGAGGGTTCCTTAATACAAAAAAATTTGAGTTCGTAGATGGGCGTAATCGGACTATTGCCACAAATAATATTACTGAAAGCATACAAATTGCCATAACTAAGCACTAAAATTTAGTACAAGGTTTAGTATTTAGTACAGAGGATCGCGGTGCGAAGGGGCACTTGTGGGACATTTTTTTTGAAAAAGTGGGCGTGTGGGTGTCCTAAACCACTTAAACTGCAAGAACCACATTTGCTGAATACAAATCTGATAAGAACTTCTACCGACAAGATAAAAATGAATGAAATCGGAGGATAACCCCGGAGGACTCCCTCCCCATATAACGGTGCTGATAAAAAATACTAAAAGCGCGATAAATCAATAACTAAATACGCCGGAGAAAATAAGTTTTACCGAGGTGGTATGAGAGAAATTTATGGGAGCCGGTGTGAAAATTAGACGACTTGCGTAGTACCACCCGCCAACCTGTTTCGACAAAATTTAGTTTGCGGCTTTCTTTTTTAATACTGCCTATATAGCAAACTTTTAAATTCCACTTGATTCGTTCAGTTTCCAGCACACAAATCAAGAAGCAATATACATAATTTTGCATGAGTAATGCTCTTAGTGTATGTTACATTATGACCGAAATTGTTTAAATCCAATAAAAATTGCTAAGACGCCTAGGTATCGAATATTTAGAACCCGGCACATATAGTTGACTTTTGATCGAAAATGTCGGTCAATGTTCGACATACTATGTATATATAACTGAAATTGAGGGATAATCCTTCTCTTACAATAATAAGTCTGTATGTCAAAATTGGGTTGAATCGGACCAATACTTCCCTTAGCACTCATATACTTAATATAAAGTTTTTCGAACTTCGGGGTGACCTTGTACCGCATACATATATCGTCCAATATATGAGTTATCAAAATAAAAGAGCGTTTTTGATAATTTTTTGACTCTTTCAAACAGAATTGTGTTAAGATTTCCCTTCATTTTTTAATGCAATGAATTGTTATAGTAAAAAAAAATACCTTATTTTGTACTTGAGAGGATTACTATTAATTTGAAGTAAATATATTTAATTTCTGATAATTATATACTCAAATACATATATGCAAAAAACGGTCTGATGACAGCGCTGTACGCTGAATGGAGATATATTTAATTAAATATATAGAGTATAAGAAACATTCCTGTAAAGAGCTGGCACCCATCTTTTTACCACTGTTTCCGGGTTTTCTCTCGGCGGCCTTGGATGTGGCGAGCAAATTAGAAGGATGTTTGCATGTGCGTACACTCCTCGTACACAAAATATTTCTACAATTAAATTTATTTGTTTTCTTGTGGCTTGTTAAATTAGGCGCACAAGCGGCAATTAGCGAACGGCAGCCAACAAGCAGTCAATAAAATGTAAAACGCATTGTTGCCGATTTATGTACTACATACAAGCACAACAACTTCATCGTCTTGTTGTTGACGGCTGCTCGCATGGCTTTTCCGTCATTAACATGTGTGTACGTACATATGTGGCAACTTGCGTTGCGGCGTTTGTGTGCCACCGGCTGCTAATCGCGCATTTTTACAAGACATTAAATCTGTTGCAAAGTAAATTATATCCGGATCCACGTAAACACTGGCGCACTCGACACTCTTGTGACAACAACATATTTGACGGCAGCCAAGGAGGTTGAGTGCCTACACATACGCGCACATACATGCGTTGGTATGCATGGCAGACCGTTATCAAGAGTCAACAAAATGAACGCACACTTGAGCGCCCAACGACTCTTTTTGAGCTGCCACGTCGAGCGGTGAGCGGGGCAAAACGGCTGCAGCGCTTTAACTCTGCCGCGTAGGCCGCTGCTCGCACGTTTCCTCCTCAATAAATGCATTTCAAACTTTTTACGGCTGCGCGGTAGGCAATTTTTTTTGTCTTTCGACTTTTTTCCGCCATCGAATTGTATTTGTATTTTCGCTTTTTCGCATATTTTTTGTTGTTTTTTTTTTTTGAAATCAGCTTGAAACACGAGTCAACAACTGTAATTATTTTAATGTTTGCGATTTGCATAAAAATGCAATTAACTACTTTTTATGAGCTGCTGCACTTCGGTGTTGCACTAATTGTTGTGCCAACTGCAGCCAAACGGCGATGGACACACAGCCACCACACCAGCACTCAGTATCACATCGGAGTTGTGCAAATATGAAAAAAGCTAATTATATATCTGCATACCCATAGGTACATATATACATGCATACCTATGTATACCTTAATTTTAGGTGGCGTTGGCCAATGTGAAAATTGTGGAAACTGTGGTTCTGTCGGCGGCAGAAGGGGCAAAAACAAACATTACAATGACCATATCATAGAGGTATTTATTACGGCTTGGCAAAGCGCATAGCGGTGCCGCTTGCAACTATCTACCACATCTATTTGGAAGGGAAGCGCGCGGCGTGTATTTGGCTTGCAAATGTTCCGAACGTTAAGCGATTTCGGACGTTAAACATTTGTATAACTATTTTCTGCACAATTGAATAAATTAAGATTGGCATTCATTATATGCGAAGCGCAATTTAAAATCACATCCATTAAATTTAATGCTATGAGTGCTATACCTATTATATAAAGCAAGAGAGAGGAGCATATCACAGTGGGTTAAAAATATATTGTTTTTATTTGTTGCAACTTATAATTTCATTAATTGTTTAAGAATTGACAAAAAATGCATATTAGGCTACACTCAACTCAACTCAACTGTTCCACCAACTTATTGGGTACTTACGTTACCGATAAATAAGATAAAAGCTTCGGCTTACAAAAAACAATACCTTGTTCTCGATGATGCTATATTAAAGACATGGGTTCATAATGGTCTATATTATACCAAAATTCGGCAATTTGAATTTTTTTCTCACAAAAACATTTGCTTTTGAATAAAGAATGAATTGAAGTAGTAACAACTACAACCTCGCTCGGAATCCAATAAGACGTTGGACAAAAATACTTGAAATGCTTAGAAAAGAGAAAAGCCAAGCAAAACTTGAAAAGTGCTCAACGCTATTAAGAAAAATAAATAAAACACAAGTTGTAGGAAGTGGACAGTGAGGTTCTTTACGGATGGGTCTAAGCTTAGGGGAAGGTAAGTCGGGTAATATGCTGCTATGATATCTTCGTCAACACCAGTTTCAGGCTTCCTGACTACTGCAATAATTTTCAAGCAGAAGTTGAAGCAATTAAGGTATCGTTGGTTTTACTGCTCTGGAGTGCAGTCTGCTTCAGAAAAGTTCATCCACTGAGATAGCAGAGCGGCGATACTAGCCTTGAATTAATTAAAATTCAGTAACAGCGCGTTCAGGGCTGGTTAAAGAATGCCTAATCTCGTTATCAATGGCATACAGTCACTTTGAGATAAGACCAGTATGGGTGCCAAGACATAGTGGAATGTCAAGTGACTGCAAAGCGGATAAGCGAGCACTTAAAGACACCATAGAACCACTATCAGTAGAATGGGAGGCAGTCCGGTGCCCCCGACTTCTCGTGTGTTCCAATATTGGATTGCTGGACTTTGCGCGCGGTTTGGTTCGCACTAGGCCACCGTCGGTACATACACATTCATATTCACATATGACAGAATCAATTCTAGCAAATAATTGAAGGGAGTTTAGGCATCTTCTTTTCCACCTTCACTTCTTATCTAGGTGAATTAGTACGGAAGGCTTTCTCATTCGTACTCTCTCCTTATGAAGATAGTTTGTAGTGTAGATTCTAAACAAAATTGAATATTAAAAAAAACATTAGTTTGTCGAATAAAAGGGTAAAAAATATAGTATTCTTGATTTGACCTATATGTTTAAATGTCACATCAGCTCTTGTCAGGGCATCAGTCTCCTTCCAGTACTTGGAAAAGTGCTGGAAACAGTTTTAATGTAACGGCTTTTGGAGATAATGCGGGTGCAGGGTATGTGGTCTAGAGGAGCTACTTTTCGGAGAGAAAATCCTCTATCCTAGGAACGAAATGGAGGTCTTATTTTAGATGAAAGTCGCTCAAGGTCCGAAATAGAGCGAAGGGAAGACGATTTTCAGTAATTGTTCACAATTGGGGTGTAGGTGTTGGGAATGACATATCGATGGGCAAAACGGTGACAATGCTATTGAATAACATACTATCAATCGGGTTGTAGAAGTAAACGCAGATTACAGATTCCGTCTGAGCCTGGGATTCCTGCTTACTGGGATGGACCTCAAATGCATTTCAGCATTTGATGCATCAATGTGATTGATCGGGATGTTTGTGTGGAGCTCAGGTCGAGAATTGGGTGCATGTTATTGCAGAATGCCCGATTTAGTCGGACGTCAGGGATCAGGGTGGTTTATGGATTAACTGGACTTATGGACAATTAGATATTAGCGGTGTGAACTCCACTAGCCGGAATGCCGAACAGGTAGAGTCGTTAGCACGTGCGAAGACAATTAGCTGAAAATCGAAGTTACTGTCACCAGTCCAGAGCAGTATGGAAGCTCAACAGTTCGTAGTTTAGGTTACGAGGTTTGGTCGGAGACTTCATACTTGTTCCCGGCGGAGCGGAGGCCTTGGAGTTAACTTCAACCTGCTCATACAGTCTGGCCACTCGAGGAGTACCGTGGTGATTGTAGTTCAATACCTGAATGCATGCAGAGTTGCACCATTCAAAGTGGAGTCGCATTCCAACCGGGTGCCGGACATAAAGTACGACAGAGGTATTAGTTGGGCCACAAACCCTTCCAAGTTGGTTAGCAATTCAATTCCACACAGCTAGTTGATACTAAAAAATGCTTGGCATTTTCAGGGCGCTGACCAAGATATTGATTTGATCCGCTGTGCTTTCGAGCGCCATGGGGATAGGCTGTCATCAGGAGGTACCCACGTTAAACACACATCAAATTTGGTGGAAAATTTAATACGGTGTATTTATATCGGGATATAAAAAATAAGTTCACTGGAAGCATTAAGACCCATTGTATAAAAAAAAAACATTAAGCTGCCACCTTTCCATTTCTAGTTACATTCTCTACTCGTGCTACTGATTTTTATTTAATGTGTCTTAAAAGTGTAGCATTTGCAATTTTTAGTTGTTTTAATGTCAACATATCACGAAATATCAAAGCCATCTTCGCAACAATGTAATACATCAGAGATACAAATGCTGATATGACACGAAACTTTTCTGCCTCTAAGTACGAAGTGATTTGTTTAGAAATTAATAAAACCAAGTCGACATTGAGTGAAATGTAAATTTCTTGTTGCAACATGCCGACGCTACTCCTGTACTTGTGTACCTAGATTTTCATGTTGCCCTCCTTATGTTGTGGTCAGTAAGTGCTTATTATGTGCTAACGAAGTTTTAAATTTCCGAAGCACTTCCACTATCAAGTTTGCGTTTTCGGTGAGTAACTACAAAAAGATTAATAACCATTTTCTGTTACCTAATTTTTAGTTTTTCAACATTTTATTTGTTTTTTTTTTTTTTTTTTTGAAAAATGCAAATTTCCATTCATCCCTTTACTTTTCGTCGAGCGTGATGCATTTTGCTTTGACGTTTACCAGACTTCGCTTATAATTGGAGCCTACTTTTTGCAAATACGGGTATTCGTATATCTGCCAACAATTGTTTCCTCGCCTGAGTTTTGTTGTGTTGCAAAAACATACAATATAATTGCCACTCACAACGGAATTGCACACGATTCGTCAGCAGCGACTGTTCAGCCAGGCAGTCAAAGCATTTCGGCCAGCAACATTGCCTGCCACTGCTGTCGACATTTGAGTTGTGGCTGCCACTGTTCTGCGGCAGCAATTATAATTTTTTGTTGTCAGTGTTTACTAAGCGATTAAGATGTTCACTCGCTCGCAAGAGAAATTACACACAGGTAAGTCCGCCAGCGCATAGGTAGCTGAAGGAAAACAATTGCGAGCAGAATTGTCCACATACAAATGCAAGCGCACATGCAAAAGCAAAAATATATGCCTATAAATTATTCTTTTTACACACATACATACATATACAGAACGTGTATGTGTGCGTTGGTACGCATGTAAACGCGCTCATTAAAAAATACTCGCCGCCAATTATCGCACGAAAATACACAACTCGCCGAGTGTGGAATTTGAATTTCAGACGCAAAACTTTGACTTTTCACTCACTTGCCATATGTGTGGTTGTGTGTATGTATGCACATAACTCCATTTCGTGCTGCTCGGCATTAGCTTAAGGAGTCCAAAGCACAGTAGCTCTGTCACATTCCAGAGTAATTTCTTCATTTTATTTCATTTGTATGTATTTTGAATGAGTGAATGACCACTGCCACATTACTTGCCACCGCTGTCGCCTGCAATGTGTGAAACAACTTTTTTGAAAATACCCCCTTTTAGATTTAATCCTTTGCAGGGAGTGAGAACAAGAGCAAAGCGCGCACGGCTAATCGTTAATAATTATGAAAATATGTCAGGTCGTTAATGCAGTTTGTGCCAAGAATAGAGTGAAGAAAATTCAATAAAATTTGTACGTAATCGCATGAGAATATTTGAAGGAAATTTAGAAATTTTTATATTCATAATACATGTATAAATAAACAGCAATAAATATTATGTTATAACAGCTAATAAGACTTCATATCACAATCCTCTCGAAGAACTCATTACGTGCTTTTTATGCACCTAGCTTTCAAAATAAATAAAACACATAACGGCTGATCTAAGTAAAGAAAATTTTTTTAATTGCCTTTTTTGACAGATCACGTGTGATTAGTGTCAAGCTGTCATGTTGTTTTTGTTCAGTATTACGTGGCATTTCATCACGGAAAACCTTAAGTCTGAACAAAGCTTACAAATCATTCACCTGTATTATGCAACTCGGATTGACGTATGGAATGACTTAGCGTATTTTACGTGGTGATCCAAGCGACATCGCTTCGTTCTATGGGCTCTTGAAAAGTTCCAAGAATAGCCAACGTATTCAAACAAAATTTTGTTCAGCGATTAGTCTCTTTTTTGACTCAATGAGGATGTAAACAATCAAACTTGCCGCATTCGTGAAGAAGAGCAACCTTGAGAGATTTAAGAGCTGCCATTACATCCAGAAAAAACAACGGTTTGATGTAATTGTGGGCCGGTGGAATCATCGGTGATGCCAATGAAAACATAACCGTCAATAGCGATCGTTATCGAGCCATGATAACTGAATACTTAATGTCTGAAATTGGAGTACGAGATCTTGGCGACATTTGGTTTCAACAAGACATCGCCACTTCCCACACATGACCTCAATAAATTAATTTATAAAGAGAACACTTCGGAGCAGATAATTTCACGTTTTGGGTCGATCTATTGATCACCAAGATCGTGTGATATCACACCGTCAGACTTTTTTCTGTGGGCCTGTGCGAAGTCTAAAATCAATGCGGACAATTTTACTCGATTCAGGCCTTAAAGCAAAACATCACGCGTGTCATTCGCCAATTACCAGTGGAAATGGACCATCTTAAACGTAGCCGCAGCCAACATTTAAAAGAGATAATCTTCAAAGAAGAAATGCCTAAAATTATTCTAATGATAATAATAATTATTATTATTATAATAAACATTAAATTTGAAGTTTCTGTGTCTTTTCTTTAAAAAAGTAGGGAACCTAGAAAAGGATCATCTTTTATAATTTTTGGCCAAGAACTTAGCTTTATTATAAAATTAAGAGTTAGCCATAGTGTTTTGTTTCAGGCAAGTTTTCAATGATTTCAGTGAAGTGATAGCCATGGCGGGCTCGAACATATTCCAACCAATACGCCTAATTTTCGGCAACTGTTTGCAGAGCTCCGGTCCTCTGTGTTACATAAAGCCCCTACATAATAGATCATAAGACCCGTACAGGCTTTTCGGCTAATATCAGTTTCGGTTATGTCAACTGGTTTCGACCACAGTCTAGCACTTCACCTGACAATGGAGGACATATTGATATTTCCACCTCAACCTTCTCCATAAAACTTCAACAGTTTGCGACCGATAAAATATTTATCCACATCCGCAAAAAACATTTTAACACCTATTATTGCGGCGAGATTAACTTTACGGCTAAGTAGTTCAGAAGATCTCTTGCATATTACTGTTTGCTTAACGGACCTTATAGTCGCAGAGGGCCAGGTCGTCGACCAGCTCCTTCTAAGCACATGAGAGGTTCATTGGCCCTGTGCTGTCCTGCAATTCGGTCCCAATCCAATATGAGCGGAGCAAGACTAGCTCGTCCGCTCAGTTAGTCAACTCAGTGCCTGTATTGCCAATCTGCTGTCAGAGTGAATACTCTGTAGCATCTTGTCGAGCGAGAATTCCCTACCGTGCAACCTTTGTCGCTTGATCGAAGATTGCAGTTGGTTTCACCCCACAACTCTTCGCTCGCGACCCACACTGTAAATGAACACACTGTTGTAAATAAGTCTCTTATATTTTTGATAGGACTGAGTGTAAATTCGATACTTAATCGATAAAAATTCCAAATGGCGATTCCAATATGGCCTATCAGAATCTCCAAAAAAGAATTTATGACTTTAGAAATCAATTATTGTATTAAAGTTTTATGAAGTGCGGGTGGTATCCGATAGCAGCTGTACAGAGCAACATAATTTTCCATTGTATTTAAACGATATACCACAAGATAATGCTTGAAAATTATGTACACTCCTCGAAATAATTCAACGTCTATACCCAAAATCTCTACGGATATTCCATAATTTTTGGAAAAATTTCTTGCGGTACTTCCATCGTTGGTATTGCCACTTCCTTGCCTTAGGAGTTCAGCTATTAAACCTAAAAGTTCTCTGATTACATCTTCGATTATCGAACAACGGTGGATCGAAGATTGGCACCCGTTTGACCCCACTTTTTCTTCGCTCACGCCGTTTAGCAACGTTTTGGCCCACTAAAGTGTGCAAGCATGCTGTTCAGATGCCTGCTCAGCCTGTTGATGCTTCCTATGAACTTATTTAACTTAATTTGATCTAGTAGTGCTGGAAATTCCGCCTCGTCCTTCAGCCCTACACCTTCCTTTTCTGTAGTCAGATTCGTACCGATTTCTACTAACCCACAACTCCTGAAGATGATAAGCCACATCTTCCGGTTTCGCCATCATTATCTATGATAATATCAGATTGCTTTCGTATCCATTTTATTATCCGAATTTGGCCTGCAAGAACACTTCCCTGTCCCAAGTGTCTATATACTATATATGCACTTATATTTAGGCTGTTCACGATAAGGTGGTTATCGGGTTATGTGGTTATGTGATTAAGTGAACAACAACAAAATGCGGTATGACAAAATAACCAAAGTTGACCAACCTATGCCTTTGTTTACAGATTATGTGGTTATTTGCTTATTTCCAGTGTTAGAAAGTCGTTGGAATTTTACTAAATGGCAGCACAAAAAATAAATAAAACTAAGCGAATGGCATTCCTATTTAGATTTTCTTATTGGAAAATCTGCTATTAACAGCTGTTTTTTGTTTACAATCGGCAAATTAAAACCGAAATAAAAAGCATCACAAAGATAAAAAAGAATCAAAAATCAGCAAAATCAACAAAAATCATCAAAGTAAGTAAAAAGATAAAGTACAAAATAAATATTCATTGTTTGTCATTTATTTATACTCTAATTTTAGTGTCTACAGAAATACGAAAGCTTCATTTTATAAGTTGGAGTTTCACTGAACTTAAATTGTAAACAATGAACAGCTGTTTGTGTAAAAATAAGCAAATAACCATACAACATAGGGTGCTCACGGAGCATAGAGGTTATTTTTAATCTAATAAGCACATAACCCGATAACCACCGTACCGTGAACAGCCT